>JAINUW010000086.1:0-135871 GCA_020205615.1 Panax quinquefolius
GGATACAAAATTGTTTGGAGCGAAGAATGCGAGAAAAGTTTCCAAGAGCTTAAGAGGAGACTTATTTCTAAGCACTGCTCTAACAATACCATCCGGTTCGGATGGATTTGTTATCTACAACGATGCTTCGTGCAAAGGGTTGGGATGTGTTCTCATGCAACGGGAAAGTCATAGCCTATGCCTCGCGACAACTTAAAGAGTATGAGAGAGAATTATCCTACTCATGATCTAGAGTCAAGCAAAGCAAATGCTTTTCATGTTAAAGATATGGAGGCACTATCTATACGGGGAGAAAGTGGAGATATTCGTGCACCATAAAAGCCTTAAATATTTCTTCACTCAAAAGAACTCAACACGCGGCAGTGACGTTGGCTCGAGCTATCGAAAGACTACGACCACACTATTCAATACCATCCCGGTAAAGCAAACGTGGTAAATGACGATCGAGTAGAAGATCATACGCAGAACGAAAAGCGATGATGTCAAGTATCTCGCATAGAACCAACTTTAATAGAAAAAGTTAAGGTTGCTCAAGCCACCAATCTTGAGTCGCATGTATGAAGAAGAAAGTACAAGAAGGAGCTATTCCGTAAGCGAGAATTGATGAAGAAGGAATACCGAGTCCACTCTAGACTTTCAGGTTCTAACGACTCGATTTGAAGTACAAGATTATGATGGAGGCACACAATACACCATTTGCAATCCATCTCGGAAGTACTAAAATGTATCGTGATCTTCGACATACATTTTGGTGGAACAATACGAAGAGAGAGATTGCAAAGTTTATCTCAATGTGTTTAACTTGTCAACGGTAAAGGCGAGCATCCGGGTACCTAAGGGTCCGATTGCAACCACTTGAGATTTTGGAATGGAAGTGGGAACACATTACTATGGATTTTCATTACGGGTCTTCCTACGGCTTCTCAAGGCATCAATGCTATTTGGGTTATTGTTGATAGATTAACCAAGTCGCTTCATTTCTTGCCGACACGGAGACTTATTCCTCGAACGCCTTGCTAGTATGATACGTGAATGAGATTGTGAGGTTGCATGGCATGCCTCAGATCCATAGTTTTGGATCGTGACCCAAGATTCACTTCAAGATTTTGGGTTAGTTTGCAAAAAGCTATGGGCACGGATTTTGCGATTTAGTTCGCATACCATCCCCAAACCAGACGGACAATCGAGAGGACTATTCAAACTCTTGAAGATTTATTAAGACTCGTGTCCTAGACTTCAAGGCGGTTAGGATAAGTATTTACCATTGGTGGAATTCTCCTACAACAACAGCTTATCGTGCAAGTATAGTGTGGCTCCATTCAAGCATTATATGGATTTAAAATGTCGTTCTCCAATATGTTGGGATGAGGTGGGTGAAGCAACATTGTTGGGACCCGAAGTTAAGACGTATGATCACCGAAAAGATCCAAATGATTCGACAACGATACAAACCAAGACAAGATCGACAAAAAGTTATGCGGATCTTCATCGAAAGGACGTGGAATTTAATGTAGGGATCATGTATTGTCATGAGTCAGCTTCCATGGAAGGGAGTTACAAGATTTGGGAAGAGAGGAAAGCTCAATCCACGATTTATCGTCCATTTCAAATTCTTGACCGAGTAGAAATGTAGCCTATGATCATGCGTTACCTCGAGTATGTCTCGTGTTCATAATGTGTTTCACATATCCGTATTTCGTAAATATGTGAAAGACCCGAACCACGTTATCGAAAGTTAGAACCCGGACGAGATAATCAAGACTTAACGATGGAGGAGGTACTGTCAAGATCTTGGATAGGAAGGAGCATGTCCCACGCCAAGAAAGGTCATACCACAAGTTAAAGTTTTGTGGAGGAATCATGCTTATAGAGAAATGACCGGAATTGAAACTAAATGAAAGCGAGGTATCCTCACCTTTTCGAAACACTGAAGTACGTGACGCCAATTTCGAGGGGACTAAATTTCATAAGGAGGAGAGTCAGAAGACCTCGAAATTTTTAAATAAAAAGGAATTTCCTTTATTTATTATTTTGAAATAAGAAGGGTTGATTTGATTAATGTGGATAGTTAAGGGTTAAATACGCAAATATTTCAAAATAAAGCAAAGTGGTTATAAAATATTCATTATTGTTTGGAATATTCGTTTGGTCGTGGAATATTCAGATCGTCGAAATATTCGCATCGACGACACAAGTGCCCGTGTGGGCCCCATAACGGAAAGCGATTGGATGAAGAAAACGACAAATATAAGTTGTTTTTAAATAACGGCGTAGTTGTTACTGTTAATACTGTTGGAATACCCGGTGGTTAAAACACACTAATACGCGTTGTTGAACAGTAGGACACGGTATTGCACCAATTATTGATTCTTACGTAAGAAGGCACTACTCAATAATGGTTACGAATTATCGCTCAAAGATTTTATCGAGTTAATAATTGCCGCGTTGATATTTTATATATTATTGTTGTTTCAATAATTGTCATTTACAAGTTATTTTTCATTATCGAAGCAATAATTCATATTATCCGAATAATATTATTAGATAACATTATTGGCAATGTCTAGAAAGTTACATCTAAGGAGAGGTTTGGTCACCTAATTTCGCTACCAATAAGAAGAAATTCTTATTGAAAGCCCTCTTTCCTGAACCCGCCTCGTTCACAATATTGTGATTCTAATATTATTTGTGAATAATTAATTATTGATTTATATGATGAGGAAAATATTGATTTTATGTGGATATAGATGGAGAAAATTTTTAAAATGACAATTGTTGAAAATTAATATTTTATCTTTTTCGATAAAATAATTCATTTAAATATATTATTTTAATAATATATTAAGCAGTGATATTTTTACAACTAATGTGGGATATATGAGTATACGAGGAGGAAGAGTATTTTTGTTGCAATAAATGTTTAAAACATGTTAAACATGCTCTGGTGGACCCCATTTATTGATCGAAATTTGATTATAACTGTGAAAATCGCCTTGGATTTGTGGATTTTGGCCAATTTTTGTTTGGAATTTGGAAAAACTTTCTTCCGTAAAGTTGTAGAGAATTGAATTTCCTATGAAAACTCGAGAGATTCAATTTTCCGATGAAAGGGCTATTTATTATGAATTATTGAAGTTCAAGTTCAAATAATTGATTTTTGTAAGTTTTAATTATTTATTTTATGAAAACGTTTTTTATCATTTCTTTCTAGAAGGTTGGCATGTGGGAAATGTTGGGATCTGATTTCCAAAGAGGCGTAGGAAATTTATTAATAATAATATATTTTATTAAATTTTCGCTTTGGTGTTCTAAGCATTTTCCTATAAATAAAGGGCTTAGGTTAGAATTAAAAATCACATTTAAATCAAGTTTTTCTCTCTATATTATCGAGCGTATTCTTGTGAGTATTTTGAGTATACTTTCAAGATTGCTATACTCTATCTAAAGTCCAAGTCATAGCCTTTATATCCTGTTTCAATTTAAGATCTTGATCTTTCGAGGTAAGGGATATTATTTTTTTTTTGTAATGATATTATTTCTTCAATATCATTATCTTTGAAATGTTGATCTGAAGTTTTATCAAATTTGGAACTTTTTCATGTATAGGGGTTACTTATTCATGGGTTACTATTCACGAGTTACTATTCATGAGTTACTATTCACAGTTATTATTCATTCAGTACTATTCACGTAAGCGTGAAGATGTTTTTTGTGGAATTTCTATCTTTTGGTGTTTGAGTTACTATTCACGATACGGCAGACTATTCACGATATCTAGATTTATTCAACCGAAAAAATAAAATTTCTTCTTTTCGTCTAAAACATCTATTCGATACTAACTCGATTCAGATCCATGTTTTGATCATTCTTGAATTTTACACCACTATAATTATTTTGAGGTATTTTTTGACGTGGATAAAACCAAGTACTTAATCCTTAATCCTTAATCCTTGTCATTTTGTTTCAATTGGATTCGCTTTTAAAAAAAATAATTTTCATCATCCTCGCCTTAAATGATGATATTATGGAATATCTTTGGCCAGAAAGTGCAAAAGATGAATGATTTTCAAGAATATCTTTCGCCCGAAGCAAAGTGAATGAAACAGTGTTTAAATGAACATGACTAATCGATGAATATCTTTCGCCCAGAGTGTAAAGATGAATATTTGATTCCAGATGTATATTGATTGATGTTCTGTGGATAAAAGATGACGCGATGAACTTTTAAATTCATACATAGAAGATAGTAGTTTGCATTCTCTACTTAACTCTTCTAATGAATTATTATTTCATATGTAATATTGATTTAAAATTTGTTGTCTATTGTATTCTATTATATTTTTCCCTGTTGAAGACTAACGATAATTTGTTGTATATTATCTTAGTCATAATATTCTTTCTTGAGCTAGCAATGAGCTCACCCTTTTCCTTTTGTTCCATTTTTCTCGTGAGGCGTAGAATATAGCGAGTGCAGCTCTGGGTATGGAATGAAGGTTTTAGAAAGGGTTGTTTAGTAGTCCTCACCATTTTGTAAAATAATGTATCAATAAATGTGATGAGGATTTATTTGAGTATAGATATTGTTTAAAAGATAATATTTGTATTTAAACTCACAGTTTCTTGTTGCAATAATAAAGTTGTAGTTGTTTACGTATCACGTACGACAACCTCGTAATGGGTGATGTATACCTATTTTGGGGGCGCCACGGTTGGTATCGTAGCTTAGGATATGATCTCTCCATGAGATCGGGAATAGAAACCAGGAGGGAGAGACGAGTAAATCCTTCGCTAAAGGTGTCCTACCTAAGCTTATTTGTTAGTTGGTCAAGATATAGGATATTATGTGATATATTGATTTCTTAATTAACCCTTGTTTTACGACGATTTGAGAATGTCATTCGAGAATATTAACAATGGAAATGAGACCGTGGAGATGCCTCGTGACTCACCAACGAGGAGAACGTGCAACAGTCGGCAATGTTCCTCCCGTGAACAACACCATTGAGCGAGATGATGAACGAGGGATGTTTAGAAGTTTTTGCGATTCATGCAAAATCGCACGAGGAAACTCGTGTTCAAAATACAGAGAAATGATAAGAATTCACCAGGTTGTCACAACCCAATCACCAAAGAGTTGGGACCACCGAATTTAAGGGAAAGCCAGATCCGATCACGGCGGAAACATGGGTCAAACAAATTACCAAGATATTCGATGTCTTGGGATGCACGGAGGAACAGAAGGTTCCATTCGCCACCTTTATGTTAAGTGGCGAAGCGAGATCATCGGTGGAGTCTGTGAAGCGTACTCCATCCACCGACTCAAGATGTCTTGGGAGACGCTTTGAAGCTATTTAATGACAAATACTTTCCGAAAGTGTTCGCTATATGAAGGAAGTGGAGTTCATCATATTAGAACAAAACAATACGACGGTGTGTCTCAAAGACGAGGCAAAGTTCATAGAGTTATCCGTGTTTGCACCTCATTTGGTGGAGAATGAGGAACGATGACGCTGGATGTTTTTAGAGGTTTGAAACCCAAGATACGCCAAGATCTCATTTCTCATAAATTTTCTCTTTCAGACTACAAAAGCCAAAGATATTCCATAATATCATCATTTAAGACCGAAGATGATGAAAAATATTTTTAAAGAAACGAATCTAGTGAAACAAAATGACAAGGATTAAGGATTAAGGATTCGTACTTTGTTTTATCCACGCCCAAAATACCTCAAAAATAATCATAGGGGTGTAAAATTCAAGAATGATCAAAACATGGATACAATCAAAGCTAGTATCCGCAATAGATATTTTAGATTTAAAAGAAAAATTTTCATTTTTCTAATTGAATAGTGTCAGATATCGTGAATAGTGTCGATATCGTGAATAGTAACTCAGACACCAAAAGATAGAAATTCCATAAAAAATATCTTCACGCTTCACGCTTAATAAGACTCGTGAATAAGAATCGTGAATAAGAACTCATGAATAAGAACTCGTGAATAAGAACTCATGAATAAGAACCCCATACATGAAAAAGTTCCAAATTTGATAAAAGTTCCAACTAATATTTCAAAGATAATGATATCAAGAAATAATATCATTTAAGAAGAAAATAACATCCCTTACCTCGAAAAGACAAGATTTCTAGTTGGAAACACCTGATATAAGGCTATGACTTGAACTTGCACCGTATAGAAATACTCAAAGTATACTCAAAATACTCACAAGAATACGCCGATAATATAGAGAGAGAAAACTTCAGATTTCGTGTGATTTTCAATTCTAACCCAAGACCCTATTTATAGAAATCGCTAACACCAAAGCAGTAAAATTTAATATAATAATAATATATTATATATATATTCCTACGCCAATCAAGACTCCTAAAATCAGCATGTTTACAACACATGGGGCCAACCAAAACAATAAAAACATTTTTGTTGATATAAATAATTAAAACTTCCAAAAATTAATTATTTTGAGCTTGAACTTCAATAATTCATAATAAATAGCTCTTTTATCAGAAAAAAATTCAAATCTCATGAATTTTTATAGGAAATCCAATTCTCTACAACTTGCAGAAGAAAGTTTTTCCAAATTCCAAGCAGAAATTGGACCGAAATCCACAAACAGGGACGATTTTATTGTGTTTATAATCAAATTTCAAATAATAAATGGGGTCCACCGACATGTTTAACATGTTTTAAACATTTATTGCAACAAAAATACACTTCCTCCTCGTGATAATCATATATCCCACATTCGTTGTAAAAATATCACCGTTAATATATTATTAAAATAATATATTTAAACGAATTATTTTATCGTAAAAAAGATAAAATATTAATTTTCAACAATTGTCATTTTAAAAAATTTCCATCTATATCCACATAAAATCAATATTTTCCTCATCATATAAATCAATAATTAATTATTCACAAATAATATTATAGAATCACATTATTGACAACCATTACGGTTCCTGTGAAAGTAGGGGCTTTCCAATAAGGATCTCTCTCATCGGGCGCCGCAATTAGGTGACCAAGCCTCTCCTTAGCATGTAACTTTCTAGACATTGTCAATAATGTTATCTAATAATATTATTCGAGATAATATGAATTATTGCTCGATAATAAAAAATACCGCCAGTAATGATAATTATCAAACAACAACAATATAAAATATCAACGCAACAATTATTGAATCAATAAAATAAAATATCGAATAAGAATTACCGTAATAATTATTGAGTAGTGCCTTCACGTAAGAATCAATAATTGGTGCAATACCATGTGCTTATCTGCTCAACAACGCATATTAGTGTGTTTTAACCACCGGTATTCCAACAAGATTAATCTGTGAATAACTACGCCTGCTATTTATAAACAACTTATATTTGTCGCTTTTCTTCATCCAATCGCTTTCCGTTATGGGCCCACAAAAGATTGCTACATTGCATTTAATATTCCCCGACAAACATTTAATATTCCACGCACCAAACTAATATTCCCTAATAATAATGAATATTTTATCACCACTTGCTTATTTAAAATATTTACGCATTTTACCCATAACTAACCACATTAATCAAATCAACCCTTACTATTTCAAAATAATAAATAGAGGAAAATAAATTTTATTTATTAATAATTTGGGGTCTTACACCCTATTTATAGTGAAAACGCTAGTAACACCAAAGCGTAAAATTTAATATAATAATATATTTATAAAAATTTGTCTACGCCAACCTTTGAGAATCTGAAATCAGCAACCTAACACATGTAAAATGAGGCTCATACATCTAAAAAATGTTTTTGTTAATTAAAACAATTAAAACTTCCAAAAATTAATTATTTTAACTTTGGAACTTCAATAATTCATAATAAATAGCTCTTTTATCAGAAAAATTTAAACTCGCATGATTTTCCATAGGAAATTCCATTATCTACAACTTTGCGAAGGAAGTTTTTTCAAATTCCAAACAGAAATTAATCGAAATCCACAAACGCAAGCGATTTTTTAAATTTATAATCAAATTTATTAATAATTGTGTCCACCAACACACAAAATATGTGTTAAACATTTAATGCCAAAAAATACTCTTCCTCCTCATATACTCATATATCCCACATTCATTATAAAAATATCACCGTTAATATATTATTAAAATAATATATTTAAATGAATTATTTTATCGAAAAAGATAAAATATTAATTTTCAAACAATTCATCACATTAAAAATTTTCTCCATCTATATCCACATAAAATCAATATTTTCCTCATCATATAAATTAATAATTAATTATTCACAAATAATATTTTCTAATAATAATGTTTTCTAGACATCGCAATAATGTTTTCTAATAATATTATTCAGGATAATATGAATTATCGTCTCGATAATGAAAAATCTTGTGTAATGACAATTTATTGAAACAACAAAGAATATAAAATATCAATGCAAAGAATTATTGAATCAATAAAATAAAATAATGAACAAGAATTATCGTAATAATTATCGAGTAAGGCCTCTTTACGTAAGAATCAATAATCGATGCAATACTGGTGTGTTATCGCTCAACAACGCGTATTAGTGTGTTTTAACCATCTGGATATTCCAACAAGATAATCTGCAGAATAACTACGCCTAGTTATTTATAAACAACTTATATTTGTCGCTTTCTTCATCCAATCCCTTTCCAAGTTATGAGGCCCAAAAAAGATCAAGGTACTATCGCATTTAATATTCTCCCGACAAAGCATTTAATATTTCACTTACCAAACTAATATTAAAACAATAATGAATATTTTATAACCACTTGCTTATTCAAATATTTGCGATTTTACCCATAACTATCCACATTAATCAAATCAACCCTTACTATTTCAAAATAATAAATAGAGAAAAATAAATTTTATTTATTAATAATTTGGGGTCTTACATCATTCCCTATATATATATATATATATACAAGATGGATCAGGTCCGAAACCGGACCTGATAAAATGCGGACTCAAATTTTTTTATTTTTTTATTTTTTGTAGAACAACTAAAAAAAATAAAAATTATGGAACTTGAATTTTTACATAATATAGTGTTTTGGGCGTGATTTGGATACCTATACCAAAAATATATATACAGTGCGCATTGCATCTGCATATGCATATATTTTGTTATATGTATCCAAATCACGCCCAAAATACTGTATTATGTAAAAATTCAAGTTCCATAATTTTTTATTTTTTTTTAATTGTTTAAAAAAAAATCCGTATTTAAAAAAAATATAGGAGTCTGGATAGGATCCGGACTTATATATATATATATATATATATATATATATATGGATATATATATCCATTGCATAATTTAACAAATGAATAACCTGCATGGAACATAAGGATATTACGAGTCGTGGAAATTTCATGATTTATGTATATTATGCTTTGCCTTGTGCATATGATTGACATATACTGTATACGGAGTATAACTTTTTCCATTAACCCGATTTCCAATAAAAAAATATAACCTTAAATACAATTAATACTGTTCTCGATCGAAAGGAGAAAAATAATGCCATGCACACATATAAGTCAATGGCCTCTCAGTCAGGGACACGAGGAAATTAAGTGTTCTATTTTCCTAGTTTTGTGGGGAAAGAAATAGAGAGTTTGGGACGACTATGAATAAATTATTTAAAGTATTGAGTTATTTAAATTTAGTTTATAAAATTTATAAAAAATGAAATAAAATTTAATTAAGACTTATTTAATTATTAAATCGAGCTGAGAAATTTTAAAAAATTTATTAAATTTTTTTTATTTCAAGTCGAACTCGAATCAAACTTTTAGTTAAACATACGACTCAAACATTTAGCTTGGTTCATTTTATAGTCTTATTTGGGATATGAAACAGTGCAATATTTTATTAGTGACATGCTCACAGTCTCGCAAAGAATCCAAAGACAAAAAAGAAGTTGATAGCCGGAGAACATTGCAATCCTTACATAATATTTTAAAATAATAGTTTTAAATTTAAAAGCCATAATAATATATCTACATTTTTTAAATATAATTATAAATATTATAAGCTATTTAAAAGATATATGAAATATATTAATTTTAAAATCATGCTAATTTTAAATTTAAAAATATTTCAAACTGGCCTCTAAAAATTAATATTAATCGTAAGTATATAAATAAATGTCATAGTAATATAAAAGTTTTGAAGTTTGAACCGTAACAACAATAATTCCTCCATTAAAACAGCCACACTCCCAAAATTTATAAATATTAAAAGTTAAAATTATATATGACGACATAATAATAAAATTATAATAACAAATTTAATAATATTATGTCATCCTTATTTTTTATTATATAGTTTTAGATTCACTAATTGATCCATCTTCCTTTTATAAAAGTCAAGATCTTCTGTTACAAATTAGGTGAGACTATAAGTAGTAAGTAGTATTTCTTTTGATCTCTCTTCATTTATGATGCAAAAGCAGACAATAACAAACCAAAACTCATAGACGCGTGTATTCCACATTTGTGTAAATTACTTACCTTCTAGAATAAATTTAATAAAAAATTAAGAAACTGGCAAGTTCTAAATTCAATGATAATAGGATATATATATATATATATATATATATATATATATATATATATGTTTTATGAATAAGATGGTTAAATGATAAGTGACATTAATTGTTGGAGAAGAGAAGTGAAGTGAAGTGAAGAGACTTCAATCCCATGATGGTCCTAAAATTAGTAGCAGGTATTTCAGAAAAACAACTAACTCAACAACCTTTGCCTAATGTGTTGATATTTCAATCTTTCATATGTCATCTCTGCGCGTATAATGTAATAGATGTATAGTATAACTCAAAATAATCATTAATGAAATGCCAAATAGATCTCAATAGTTTGAGTATAGATGGATATAATAATATACACCAGTCATTTTAAACAAAAATAAATGTTAATTCTGTCTACAATTTTTTAATCTCAAATGACCAAATAGTAGGAATTATAATACATGATTGACATAGATAGTAGTCCCTCATGTCGAGTTATTATGGTAGTCCCAAGTCCAATTTTTTAAAATAAACAAGGAATAAAGGATTCAATCCCCAATTGTTATCCTAGCAAACCAATATGGTTTAAGGGTATAATGGTCCAAATAGTAAATTTTTATTTAATTTTTTAAATAATTCTATATAAAACAAATATAACATAAGATTATTTCAAATTATCCCCATAAATAATCTCATTCTAAACAAATATGTCTAAGACTAGGTTTAGTAGTCTTGGATCCTGGCATAAAAACATGGCCATACAGAAGAGAAGTCAATCAAGTATGCTTAACAGTTATAATTAATTATAACCCAAAAAAGAAAGAAGGGTTCTATTATCATTGTAATGAAACAAGAATTATAGCTTAACAGTCTTGATAGATCACTTCTCTTGCTCCCTAACTGCAAGTACATGATCAAATAAGCTTATCATGTCCTCCTCTAAAAAGCATATCTAATTATCATTCAGGTTGAAAGGGCGTGTTAAGGAAATCTGATTCTTTTAGTTCAAAAGGACTGCTAGAAGCTTTCATCCACAATGCCCCAAGAGAAATCTCTCAAAGCCCTGAAATGTTTCTCAATACAAGTTGTTTCTTTTAAGTTCATGTCCAATCCCTTCAATTATGTAACCCCCTCCCCCCATCATTTTTCCTCCTCGTAACCAGCTCATTTCCGAGTAAAAGCAACAAATTAGGTCAATAAACAACGAACCAAAAGTGACTTCGATTTCAGCGTCTGCTTCATGTCAGCAAGGATTGCATTTGTATAATTAAAAAAACTACATAGTTGAATATTTTCATATTCATGATCAGATCAAACCTTCTTTAAAGTTCTTAATCCAAACACTATAATCCACTATCCACATGTAAGTCTTGATTCCACAAGCCAAGTGAGGAGGGACGACCTCATTTATTGAAATACTTAGCTAAATTACCATCTCATGAAGATTTCTTACAATCAGTAACTGACTACGAAAGCTAACAGGCGCAGCTGAAGCTAGTAATTCCACAGTAACGGTGATTTTAGTAAGATTTAGAGGAACCTCAGTATTGTTCCGATTCCTACGCCTTACGACTTTCTGATTATTCACCATGGCACGATCCAAATAAGAGGAAAATCATCTCATAATCTGATCACTTAGGTTACATATCATTACCATCTGCACTTACCTATCACAATAAGACTTCCACACCTTTTGAAACAGTATTTATATCATCATTCAGGCAGTTTCTTCCAATAACTATTATCTTCTTAGGGTCACTAGTTCAATGAAAACATATTTTCTTCCACATGTATAAATTTAGCACCAACCAAGACAATGATCTTTCTCCCTCACTCTTTTTCCCCCAACTATATATAATCACCATTAATTGTTTAAACACCTTAAGTGAAAATAGCATAAGAAGTGTTTCTCCAAATAGTATAACATTGCATACACATTCTGATACGTCAACAGACCACTTATACGCAACCAATATACAAGAAACACTACAAGTTCAGTGTCAATGCAGGGAAGACATAACGACAAAATATTATGGAAGAAAATACAAAATTTATTCATTCAGTGCATATCTAAAATCAGCAGACATCAGAGATCAATCAAATTACACCTTGCGCCCTTTAAAAGTACAAGTGTTTGGCACAATGTTTAAATACATAAAAGCGAAACAATATGTTTTATTCATCAAGAATAAGCACATAATGTTAATAAATTTTTAAAAAAAGGTACAGCTCACCATAATATGAGAAGACCACCAGAATCTCCGAATAGAAGAACAAGCCACTTCCCACATCCTGCATCTCACCTCATAAACTACCAGAATTAGTATCGTCTAGGATCCAGGCCAAAACACATAGCTGAGTCAGGTTACCCATAACGTCCCCTTCACTGCATTGCATATCAACTAGGCAATTTGCCGCTATCACAATTACTCTCTTGACTCTCTACCACAACCAATCTCGGGCTTTCATTTACAATGTCCCTAAAGAAATCTGACAAAACAGACTCATAAGACGGCATTTTGCATACCCTGAAAGTAATTAATGTCAATCACAAAATAACAATGATTTCCAGTAGAAGCATCCCTAATCATGTCAAAATTAAAAAGGTGCAGCCTCAAAGCCTTCCGCAACCCATCAGCTACTTCATTAACAAAACTCAATGGAGGCATCTCTGCCTCTTCGATATCAGCACTATATCCATCACTGCTCAAATTTGATATCTGCGAAAACGACATTGCAGCCCCTAATGTCCCCAATTTTTCTTCAGATATATCAGGTAAAGAACTCCGCTTCACACATTTCACAAATTTCCCCACGACATAAACCTTATAAATTACACCACCATGGTTCACAAACTCCTGCAATATAACCGGTGGCTCCAGCACTTTCAGTCCATTGTTGTTAAAAACTAGTGACAATTTGTGAGAAGTAGCACTCCCATCAGCAACTAACGGCTTCGCAATCACCGGGAACTTCAATTCTTTAAAATTACTCAAATCAGACAATAAATCTGAATCAAAGGCCAAAACCTGTTTCGGAATGCTAATTACAGCCCCGTTTTCTTGAGATATTTTCAAATCCTTCACTACTTCGAGCATTGATATTCGGCTGCGAAGCCTTTCGATCGCAACGGGTGAATCGATTATGACGACGCTAGGGTTTTGGGAGGAGAATTCATTCAACTGCTGTTTCCAACTTTCTCCGTACAATTTGTGAATGATGGCATCGAACGGACCTTGTTCGATTAGTGGCTTAGCAGCATCGATCTGAAAGAGGTCGGTACCTTGATTTTGGGTATGACTTACAAGAGATTGAGTTATGAAGCTATGGACTTTCTTCGGCTCGAGAGCGTAACCTATTCGCAACCTTCTTGCTTCCGACATTGTTTCAGCTCTGCACAAGGAACCTTCTTGCTGGACTTTCTTCAGCTCGATTTGTCTTTGAGATTGCGCTCCACTAGTAGCTAAACAAGTCTACCTTATTTAATACTTGAGATTCTGAGAGCAACTTAATACTCGAACTTAATTCATTTACACTTTATTATTAAATTATAACAATTTTAAATTTCAAAATATTTCAAAAATTCATATTAATCTTATAATTTAAAACACATGAATTATTTAAAGAGTTTTAGTTCAATGCCTCATATTAAATTTGGTCCAATAGCTCTAAATCCATCCAAAAAAAACATTAAACTTTGATTCACTAATATAAGGTGGATTATTATATGACCATTATACGCCTAGTTAGACCTGTCATACGGGCTCAAAGTCCATAATTTGGCCATATCGTCTGTCAGCGAATTTTGAGTCGTATTATTTTTTTTACCACAAAATTCTACTTTTTTTTCCTACCATTCAATTTCTTTCGAGCCAAAAACACCTTCTTCATTTCATGGTCACTTAACCCGCCTATAAACCTCATGGACTTTAAGTTTAAAATTACTACTACCGCCAAAACCCGAATCGTTTTGACCGATTCGTCGAGGAAAGCCATGCCATGATCGATCCACCACCGCTTGCCAGTGTGTACACCTAGTACAAATATTGAATAGTCACTAGAGTATTACAATATCTTAAAATATAATTTTTAACTATGAAATTAAAATCTCATTAGCATATATGTTTAATTATAATTCGGTTACCATGATGTTAAATTCATAGTAAATTAGTTAATCGACTAATGTAGAGAGATCGACCCACAACATGCGTGGATTGCGAAGATAGGGAACCAGCCAATCAGGAAGCGTTACTCATCCACGTGTCACTCGGTGGACACATTTGTTCTTCCCAACTTAAAAAAAAAGAGAAAAATACTGTGGATAGAAGAACAAGAGGAACACAAAGAAAGAAAAGATCTTTGTGTAACAAAAACAGACAACCCAACTGAAAGATAAGAATTCCTTGGCCGGCCAATTCTCCACATGGCAACGGCGTTTGCGGTGGCAACTTCCACTTCCATGGCGGCCACCGCCGTCCTGATTCCTCGCCTGCCTACCCACTGCTCCGCCTTTCCTAACCTCCCACGTCGCTTCTCCACCTCACCCTTTTCAACTTCCTTGAAAGCGATTTCAGGTACTTGTTTGTTTTCTCTTTGGGGCATTTCGTCGAGCACTTCCAAACGTTGACTACCAAAATATAATCTTTTGATAGCTGTTGTGCTTAATTTTGTTTTTTAGCACAATTTATTGATTTGGGTAGGTGTTAATTCACACATGGATTAATATATTTGCATATTTATATGTTTGTGGACTGTATTGTAATGACAGAAGTAAAAGCTACTGTATAGCTACAACAGGATAGAAAAAAAAAGAGAAAAATAATGTAGAAATCGTCTTTTAGTGATAAATACTTTACCTTAAGAGCATTAACTAAGATGGGTTATGTTTATTGTTTCTGAAGAACAATATGCTTTCAATTAGCTTGTGATTAACTGAATTTTATGAATGTTAGTCATGTTATTCGTGATCAAATGAGTTCGGCCACACTGGACACCTGTGAAAATGGCCTGCTAAAGACAGCTGTAATGCTGTTTGATTACTATAGAGTTTTTTAACTGATTGATTTTTCTTTTTATTGTTTTGGTGTTAGTGACTAGAATTAAGATCTTAACCTGGCCCCTTACTCGGTGCCATGCTGAAATTTTACTACTGTGACATACTAATTGCTAGGCAATGCCTGCTGTGTTGTATGCTGTTCCTCTTGGTGCTTTATTTTGGGATACCTTTTTGGCTTTGAACTTAAATTTTTACTTTTTGTCTCCTTAGCCATTTGTTTTTTGCCCTCATGAAGTTTTTTGATCGATCACTAACAGAAAATTATAAAAAAGAAACATTAGGAAGAGGGAAGAGAGAGAGAGAGAGATTCCAACTTTTTGGTTCTCTTAATCACAATTCCAATACAACAGCATTATTTTGTAAGAAATAAAAATATATGAACAAGCTTAGTCTTTAGAATTTGATGATTTTATGCACTCATAAAAGTGAAACAACTTGTGTTTTGTGATCAGCTTCTCTGTCTCTTTATTCTAAAATATTAATAACAAATGATGAGGGCCAAGTCATGTTTCAGAAACTTAAAAATGTTTTACTCGGATCTTTTTGCAAATTGGATTTTAAAGATGACTGAAATCCTCTTGCAAACGATTTTTTTGATCTGTAATTGTATTAGCACAGACCAGAAAGAAGTTAACTTTCAGCAGCAAGTAAACTTGATTTTCCCCCTTTTGTCATTAAATCAGTGTCCAGAAAATCATCTCGGTTCCAGATCAAGGCCTCATCAACAGAAGAGAGCGCCGTTGATGCTGGAGAGATATTCACAGATATAAAGGAAAAGGTAAACCGGGCACTGGCCCATCAAGGAGATAACCTTCCACGTCATTGTGCATACATTTCTGGTCTGTTTACAGCTTTTCTAGATTTAATATTCAAGTAATAATTAAGTTGAACATTTCTTTTCCTATTTTTCTGTTGCGTTTAATAGTGGGATGCAGTTGAAAACAAGTCTACCGTACTTCTCTATGGAGGTGGGGCAATCGTTGGGATTTGGTTATCCTCAGTACTTGTTGGTGCCATCAACTCAGTCCCTTTGGTAAGTGCTTTAGTATAACAAATCCTGCTTCTTTCTACATTTCTTTAGCCAAGTTAAAGGACACTTACAGAATGATATAGTGTGTGGCATAATAAATCTTCTGTGAAAACAATTTGGTATTATTTTTGTTTAAGCGATCTTTGTTAACCCACTCTGAATTTTGTTCCTTAAATTTTGATGTATATATAGCTTCCAAAGATCTTGGAATTTGTAGGGCTTGGGTATACAGGATGGTTTGTCTACCGATACCTTCTTTTCAAGGTAAACTTTTATATGTATTAGATAGATATTGGTTACACTATTTAGTATTAACACATAATTTCTTTTGGGATATAACTCTGTGCATATTATTATGTTGCGGGATCTATTTCTGGTGGATGACACTATGGGAAATTGTTAAAATAAATTATGAGTATATTGGTTTATAGATATAGAAATAACTAATACCAGTTAGCTCTCATTTATAGTGAACCCTTTCAGAAATTTGGACCAGCATCTATATGGTTTCTTGTGGTGTCTTTTAAGTTGATCAGTTCTCCATGTGATTGTTTAGTTATAAATTTACTGCATTCTCAATAGAGAGCTCTGTTGCATATCATTTTCTTTTCTTTAACTGGTGCATATCGTAATACTTGTATCTTCTGAGTGACGTAATGTATCTTAAAGCAAGGTCTAAGTTACAATTTAACAGAGAGTTTTCCCACCATCAGATTTCTTTCTTGTAATGTCTTTTGAACCTAAAGAAGAACCTGCAGCTTAAAAGTAAACTAGTGAACATGGTGTATTCTTAAGTTCCTGCACTGAGATCAATTTGTTTACCTGTAAATTTACACGACACTGATGATTAACATTTTCTTTCTCAGTCGAGTAGAAAAGAACTAGTGACAGATATTGAATCATTGAAGAAGAAGATTGCAGGAACTGAATAAATGCTCGAGATTGGTCGTACATTCATTCTCTTCATCGGTTTAAATTGTTTCTCTTGAATTCTTGTATAAGAGGCATGTTGTCTTGTAATGTAGTATAGGCTTTCAATGTATTCCTACAACTCTTGTTTTGCGCATCTTTTTCAATAAATTGTTTGCAATTCTTCACATAAATCAGAGGGGTATAGTACATTTGTGAATTATATGCAGTGTAATACTCCCTTTTAACCCCCAAAATCCAACTCCAAACCCCAATTGAACTTGGATTATGAATTAGAAACATAGGATTGTGTTTCCTCCTCTATAAATGGATGCCCAAAGAACACCTACCTTCACAAATATTACCAGAAATTAATAATGGGTATTGTTGTTAATTTGAGAATGAAGAAAATGGTACCCCGTGTTTTTAATGGTAATGAGAGTAGCAGCCTTGCAGAGCACAAAGGCGGCAGCAGTTACTTATGTTTGTTCTTGATTTTGTTGACCCAAAAGGTTAACTTATTAGTTTTATTGTTCATTAGAACATGTCTCAATTTTTCTCCTTGTGTGATCTGATGTGATACTTTATTGGTATAACGTGTGACCATATTCTCCAAGAGTCTCGCTAAGAATAGCCAACCATTTTACTTAAAAGAGGACATGATCCATAAGCATCTATAACTCATTGAATAGACGAGACTATACTCTTCAATTGCGAGATGAGTCAACCATTTACTCAATAAATTATTTTTTCATTTATCATGTGTAATTCTATATATGTGCACACTTAGAGTGGGGGTGAATAAGTGTCTAAACGTGATTGACAATGACAAATTTTTATTTTCTTGTTACATAACTAAAACAGACAGGCCAATGACTAATTGGTGTGTGCTTTAGTATATATTTTACTTTAGTTATAATGTAGATAGAAGAAAGTAGTGAAAGATTGTGTATGAATTAGACTTGCTTCTATTTTAATTATAAAAGTTTTATAATATATATTTTTGGTACCATTTAATCTTTCACAAATACAATATATTATTATATTGGGTGGGTGGGTGGGTGGGTATAGAATTTTTTGTAGTACTTTAATATGCTTCATTTTGATCTCAAATGTCAAATTATATGTCTAATTATAAAATAGAGATAGTAATTAATTTGATGATTATTGTAAGACCCCAACTTATTATTAATGAAATTTAATTTTCTCTATTTATTATTTTAAAATAGTAAGGGTTGATTTGATTAATGTGGATAGTTATGGGTAAAATACACAAATATTTTAAAATAAGCAAGTGGTTGTAAAATATTCATTATTGTCGGAGAATATTCGTTTGGTCGATGAATATTAAATCTGTTGGGAATATTAAATGCGACGGCCGATGTATGTGTGGGCCCCATAACTAAAAGCGATTGGAGAAAGAAAACGACAAGAATAAGTTGTTTAAAAATAACTGGCGTAGTTATTACTCAAGTTAATCATTGTTAAAATACTCGGTGGTTAAAACACAAGAGAAGACACGGTATTGCACCAATTATTGATTCTTACGTAAGAAGGCACTACTCAATAATTGTTACAAATAATTCTTATTCGAAGATTTTATTTTATTGATTCAATAATTGCTTGTGTTGATATTTTATATTCTTCGTTGTTTCAATAATTGTCATACACAAGATTATTTTTCATTATCGAAACAATAATTCATATTATCTGAATAATATTATTAGATAACATTATTGGCAATGTCTAGAAAGTTACATCTAAGGAGAGGTTTGGTCACCTAATCGCACGCCAGTAGAAGAGAGAAATTCTTATTGGAAAGCCCTCTTTCCCTGAACCGCTCCTGGTTGTCAATATTGTGATTTCGTAATATTATTTGTGAATAATTAATTATTGATTCATATGATGAGGAAAATATTAATTTTATGTGGATATAGATGGAAAAAAATTTTAATGTGACAATCGTTGAAAATTGAAATTTTATCTTTTTCTGATAAAATAATTCATTTAAATATATTATTATATTTTAATAATATAATAATGATGATATTTTTACGATGAATGTGGGATATGTGAGTACATGTGGAGGAGGAGTATTTTTGTTACCAAAAATATTTAAAGCATGTTAAACATGTCGGTGGACCCCATTTCTTAACTGAAATTTGATTATAACCTATAAAATCGTCCGTTTATGGATTTCGGTCAATTTCTGTTTGGAATTTGGAAAAACTTTATTCGGCAAAGTTGTAGAGAATTGAATTTCCTATAAAAACTCGCGAGATTCGAATTTTCTGACAAAATGGCTATTTATTATGAATTATTGAAGTTTCGGAGTTCCAAAATAATTAATTTTTGGAAGTATAAAATATTTAAAATGACAAAAACGTTTTTTGTCATTGTTGTGGGTCTTACATGTGTTAGAAGTGGCTGAATTCAAATCCTTAGAAGTGGGCGTAGGAATTGTAATATTAATATTAATATTTTATTAAATTTTCTGCTTTGGTGTTCTAAGCATTTTCCTATAAATAGGGTGCTTAGGTTAGAATTGAAAATCACACCAGAAATTGAAGTTTTTCTCTCTATATTATCGAGCGTATTCTTGTGAGTATTTTGAGTATACTTTGAGTATTGCTATACTACGGTGCAAGTTCGAGTTATAGCTTATATCCATTATTCCAGCTTAAATCTTTTGTCTTTTCGAGGTAAGGGATATTATTTTTTTTCGTAATGATATTATTTCTTCAATATCATTATGTCGAAGTATTGATCTGAACTTTTTAATCAAATTTGGAACTTTTAGTGTCTGGGGTTCTTATTCACGATATCTGGCCTTTATTCACGATATCTGATCTTATTCACGAATCTTCAAGACTATTCATCGAAAAATAAAAATTTTCCTTTTCGTCAAAATATCTATTCGGATACTAGCTTTGATTGTATCCATGTTTTGATCATTCTTGAATTTTACACCACTATGATTATTTTTGAGGTATTGTTGGACATGGATAAAACAAAGTACGAATCCTTAATCCTTAATCCTTGTCATTTTGTTTCCTTTGGATTCGTTTCTTTAAAAATATTTTCATCATCCTCGTCTTAAATGATGATATTATTGAATATCTTTGGCCCGTAGTGCAAAGATAAATGATTTCGATGAATATCTTTGGCCCGTAGTGCAAAGATGAGCAGTGTTTAGATGAACAAGACTAATGATGAATATCTTTGGCACGTAGTGCAAAAGATGAATATTTAATTCAGATATATATTGATTGATGTTTACAGGATAAAAGATAGATGATGAACTTTTAAATTCATACATAGAAGATAGTAGTTTGCATTCTCTACTTAACTCTTCTAATGAATTATTATTTTCCATCGCGAATATTGATTTAAAATTTGTTATCTATTGTATCCTATTAGATTTTTCCTCGTTGAAGACTAACGATAATTTGTTGTATATTATCTTAGTCATAATATTTTTTCTTTGGGCTAGTTGAGCTCACCCTTTTCCTTTTTGTTCCATTTTTCTTCTCGTGGAGGCGAAAATATAAGCGAGTACGAAGTCGGGGTATGGAATGAAGGTTCTAGAGAGAGTTGTTTAGTAGTCCTCACCATTTTGTAAACTAATGTATCAATAAATGTGATGAGGATTTATTTGAGTATAGATATTGTCTGTAAGATAATATTTGTATTCAAACTCACGCTTTTACCGTTGTAATAATAAAGTTGTAGTTGTTTTCGCACTCATGTATTGACAACTCGGAATGGGTGATGTATACCTATTTTGGGGGCGTCACGGTTGGTATCGAGCTTAGGATATGATCTCTCAAGTGAGATCGGGAATAGAACTAGGAGGGGAGAAACGAGTAAATCCTTCGCTAAGTGTGTCCTACCTAAGTTTATTTGTTAATTGGTCAGTATATAGGTATATTATGTGATATATTGATTTCCTTAATTAACCCTAATTTTATGACGAAGATTTGAGAATGTCGATCGAGAATATTAACAATGGAAATGAGACCGTGGAGACGCTTGTACTCACCAACTAGGAGAACGCAACAAGTTGGCAATTTTCCTCCCGTGAACAACACCACCGAAAGCGAGATGATGAACGAGGGATGTTTAGAAGCTTTTTAGCTCATGCAAAATCGACGAGGAGACTCGTGTTCAAAATCTGAGGAGGAAATGATAACAATTCACGGGTTGTCACGGCCAAGCCAGTTCAAAGAGTTGGGACCACGAATTTAAGGGAAAGCCGATCCGATCATGGCGGAAACATGAAGTCAAGCAAATTACCAAGATATTCGATGTCTTGGGATGCACCTGAGAACAGAAGGTTCCATTCGCCACCTTTTATGTTAAGTGGCGAAAGCGCGATCATTGGTGGGAGTCTCAGAAGCGTTAACCCATCCAACCGCACTCTCAAGATGTCTTGGGAGACATTTCAGAACTATTTAATGACAAATACTTTTCCGAAAGTGTTCATCGTATACGAAGGAAAGTGGAGTTCATCGATTAGAGCAAAACAACACGACGATTGTCTCAATACGAGGCAAAGTTTGCAGAGTTATCTTTGGTTTCAGACCTCATTTGGTGGAGAATGAGAAACGTGACGCGGATGTTTCTTAGAGGTTTGAAACCCAAGATACGTCGAAGATCTCATTTCTCATAAATTTTCTCTATTCGGATGTTGTAAACAAGGCTCAATTATTAGAAAGCGAGATAACTGCATGCGGTCAACCGAGGACCACAACCAGGATCATCTTTGGAGATGGCAACAACAAAACAACGATAACCAAACGGAGAAAGAAAAAGACGGACAAAAATGGTAACCACTCTGGTGGTAATCATGGCCATGAAAATAGAAGAAGCGAGTCCGGAGGAGATTTTAAAAGAGGAGATTTAACAACGACCATGTGAAGACGACAAAGACCAAAGAAAGAATCGGTTCCAAGGAGGAACGACCACCGGTCAGATGCTACAAATGTGAAAAGAGGGACATATCACCAAACGCGCCACAACATTCAAGGTATGCTATAATTGTGGAAAGGAAGGACATATCGCCGGGATCAGACGATAAGCGAAACCTAGTTCAATGGGGACGGTGACTCAAAAGATTGTCCTAGAAAAGTCAAAGTCAAGCGGTTCTCGGAAGAAAAGCCAGGATGGTTGAACACCCCTTCCGAAATAGAAAGAGAGGTTACTCAAAACATAACAAAATTGATGAATTTAATAAATAAAGGCTCAAAGCCACAAAAGAATAGTCTTAATAAGCGATAAATTCCACAAGTCAACCATAATAAATCTCAAACTGTCTCAAACCGCAATCTAAAATAATTATTACAATTCCAAGTAAACTGACACATCAAGACTAAATAGAATATCTCTAAGTCATTGGAATGAATGGAGCTCTCATCACACTTGCCGCCTCGATCCCCCGATTACTGCGGAAGAAAAATACAGAATGAGCCAAATGCCCAAGACGGATATAGAATACAAATAATGAACCAAATAACTAACTCAATTAAATGAAATGAAACGAACGAATCGAAACGAAACGAACAAAACTAACACAACGAAATAAATAAAGTCAATCAAATGGTCGGGTGTTATTTCACACCGAGCTCGAACAAAATAGAAATATACCTTCGCCACTGTGGTAAGTCAAATTATGCCACACAGCAAATCACATAATGCCATTATTGAAGTCACACACATTGACCGCGAATCCAATGTGTGAGACCCCCAATTTTATCAATAAAGATTTAAATTTTGTCGAAATAATTTTTAATATTATGGTGTGAATTTGAGATAATATTATAGTTGTGGGTAGTATTTATAAATTTTGCAAAGTATGCAAGTGGTTATATTATATTCGATTGCCTGGGAATATTCGGTTTAGAAGGGGAATATTCGCAGATAACTACCAATCATTGTGTGGACCCCACAATGTAATTCATTGTCGGATCGAGAAAACGACAAAAATATTTTATTGAAATAACTACGAAAGTTTTACCGTTGATCATGTTGAACTACTCAGTAGTAAAAGTACGAAGAATACGTGTGGTTGCATAGAAAGACACGGTATTGATTATCGATGCTTATGTGAGAAGTCACTCGGTTTGATTCCATTATTGTCAATTAATAATATGAATTATTATAGCGATAATAACGTTTTGTTTTATTCATATTATTAACGTAATAAAATGAAACATCTTTTATATAAAATGTAATACTTTATTAAAGTTATTATATAAATAATATATTATATTTTATTATGCATAGTGTTGCATAGTGTTTTGCATATAGTGTTGCATAGTGTTTTGCATAGTAAAATGTTTTTATATAAATAGAATATATGATATTTTATTTAAAAGATTTTGCTTTTAAATATGGACCGTCGATTAAAGTAAATCAATCTGACCGTTCATGGATTAATTACTATGCATTCTATTTTCCTATAAATAAGCTCATTCCTTCATTATTTTCTTATTAATTCTTTGAAACTCTGAGAGAGAAATTATGAGAGAAGTTTATAGAGAAAATCTATAGAGAGAAAGAAGAAGAGTATTCGGTACTTCACTACTTTGATATCCCGATTGTCTTTTACTAGTAAGGGATATTATTTGTTGTATTCGTAAGGGGTGTTATTCTTTCTTATTCATGAAGAGAACTTCGTTATTCCATTCATTATTATTCTGTTGGAATAACTCAGTAAAAGTGGTATACCCTATACATAACTCGTATAATGCCAGATACCCTATACTTGGTGAAATCCTTATATTATTCCATTCTTATTTATTACATTGGAATAACTCAGATAATGTGGAATCCCTATACTTGGTGATCTTCTTCTTCGTTATTCCATTCTTTATTATTCGTTGGAATTGTTAGGTTTTCGTGAAAATCAAAGTAGCAATCAAATTGCAAAACGAAATAAGCGAGATAAAATCGATTTTAAAATTTTTCATAAACCAATTACGGATCATCCTTTATGCATATTATTAATTAAACGAAGAATAAGAAATTATGAAATCATACCTTGTGAAACGAGCTTCCTCAGTACGAGTTCACCTCCTACTTCTCGCGATCTCCTCAATCTCCGGGTAGATTCCTTCCTTTGATCAATGTAAGCCACCCAAGTGTGTGGCCTCTATAGTGATCCACCAAGGAAGAGGAATTTTTCAAGAAGAAGGATTTGGCTCAAACCCTAGTTTTTCCTATCTGAATAAGAAAAGGGGTGTACTCTCCAAATCTAGGAATTACGTATATCTCATATCTAATATAAGACTCCTCTTATAAAGATATTATATAACCCTATTTTAATTAAAATAAGGTATTATTTATTTAATTAAACTCTTTTAATTAAATGGGCTCCCTAATCCTATTAGGGATAATTAGTTAAACTCCTTTAACTAATTTTTCTTTCCTAATCCAATTAGGAATAAATGAGAGTACTAATATTAAATTAATTCCTAAACCTTTTAGAAATTAAAATAATAATAATTATAATAATATTAATAAGACTCCTCTTATTAATTTATATTTAATATTTCTAAAATATTAAATAATAATATTAAGCTATTTAATTTATTCTATCACCATAGATTAAATTAAATATACTTAATATATTATTACAATTATGCCATTAACTTCTTAAATAATTATTCTTCCTTTTATGGTGTGACCCTTTAGGTTCTCCATATTAAACAGGTTGTGAATAAATCAATTAGAACAATTCTAATCTCATTTAAATAAATAAATTAAACAAATAATTTATTTAAATAAATAATATTTATTCTACAATAAGGATAAGCCTCCCTAGCGATCAACGACTTTCCGGATAATATAGATTTCAATATTAATCATAAAAGAACCTTTGAGTAAATAGTTACCGTATAATTCAATCCTTCCACCATACAATGTCCCAATTAAATATAAGACATGGAATTCTTTGTCAAGTCTTATTTTATTTAATTATATGTATTTCGATTCCAAAATGAATAACTCTAATGAATGCAAATTAGAAACTACTTTCTAATTTCATTCCACCTCGCCAAGGATTCTCGGGTTGTCATTTATCGAATCACATAGACATCTCTCCTTTTTACTAGAAGTGGTAGATTCTTTATTGATCATTCATTATCTTCATATATAACTTATTACACCCAAGCATACCCTTTGATATACTCTAAGAGTCTTAAGGAATAAGTCAAAGTGTAATTCATTATATATAAGATACTATGATGATCTCAAGTCTAAGGATCATTTGTACTACTATCACTACAGAATTCCTATTGACGAGTGTAAGTAAAACTCCATTAGGTATTCCTTAGCGAGTCACGCTCAATTGAACTTATTCTCTAATAAGCACCTACATACTGCTTGCTTTAGTGTCTCCACAAGTGATTATGAGATCAATCATCCTCATCCATTCAAAGAGCAAGCAACGTATGTACCAATCTATCCGGATTCACTAATCCCCAATTTAGTAATCCAATGATTGGGAACTATTTTAGTTTTAAGCTTTCTAAGAATTTAGATCTCATTAGAATGATCATCATCATTATTCTAAAAGCGTTGCTTAAAACTATGGGTTTATCACATATTATTAAAACAAACACCATGTAGATAATAAATGCCTTTAATAAATAATTCTTTTATTAATAAATAAATAAGATTGATTACACAAGATATGCTTTATCATCATACATGATTGGCTTGTATGCATAATACTTTCAATCTCCCACTTGCACTAAAGTCAATCGCCGTGGTATCTCATACCCATCTTCTCTAAGTGACGATCAAACCGTTGTTGAGTTAACGCTTTAGTAAATGGATCGCAATATTGTCTTGAGAGTCCACACGCTCGAGGTGGCGTCTCCTCTTCAATGATCTCTCGATCAAATGAAATCGCGCGCAACACGTGTTTGGATTTCGATGAGACCTAGGTTCCTTAGCATAAGAATACTCCTCGGTGTTGTCCGCAGAATAAAGGCACTTTGGTCCTTTAATGCTAGGAACCACACCAAGTTTGATAATGAACTTCTTCATCCAAATGACTTTCTTTGCAGACTTCACTTGCAGCTATGTATGTACTGCCTCATCACATTGAATCAAGAATCGTTTTTTGCTTGAACTTTTCCAACTCATCGCGCCACCGCTTAAGGTAAACACATACCCAAACGGATTCTTGTCATCTTGGTCTGTTTGAAAACTTGAGTCTGTGAAGCCTTCTAGTTTTAATTCGGACCCACAGTAAACAAGAAATACATCCTTAGTTCTTCTTAAGTACTTTAGGATATTTTTCAACGCCTTCGGTGTTCTTCTCCGGATTCGACCGATATCTCGCTTGTTACACTAAGTGCATGAGCGACATCTGGTCTAGTACATATCATACCAGTATATGATAGATCCTATTCTTTGAAGCATAAGGAATCTTACTCATACGGTTTCTCTCTGGTGTCTTTGGGGCTTGTTTCTTGGAGAGATGTATTCCATGGCTCATCGGCATGAGACCTCTTTTGGAATCTTCCATGCTAAACCTTTTTAGCATTATGTCAATGTACGTTCCTTGGGATAAGCCAAGCATCCTATTAGATCTATCTCTATAGATCTTTATCCCCAAAATATAGGATGCTTCTCCCAAGTCCTTCATGGAGAAGTGTTTAGATAACTGATTTTAATTGTTTACAGCATAGGAATATCATTCCCTATCAGTAATATATCATCAACATATAATACAAGGAATGAAATAGCGCTCCCACTAACCTTCTTGTACACACATGGTTCATCCTCATTTTTGATAAAATCAAACTTTTGATTGTCTCATCAAAGCGGATGTTCCACCCACGAAGCTTGCTTTAATCCATAAATGGATCGTTATAGCTTATGAGACTTGATTTGTTCCAACCTTTGAAACAAATCCTCCTCGGTTGTGTCATATACACATCCTCCTCAAGTTTTCCATTGAGGAAGCCGTTTTCACGATCCATCCGCCAGATTTTCGTAGTCGTGGTAAAGTTTGAAACCTTTTAATCGCAAGCAAAATCCGAATGGACTTGAGCATCTTCTCTTGGTGAGAAGGTTTCGTCATAGTCAAATCCTTGTCTTTGTTTGAAACCTTTTGCAACCAAATCGGGCCTTATAGGTCTCTACTTGGTTAGGCTCACTTTGATGCAGTCCGCTCCCATCTTTCTTTTAAAGACCCATTTACAACCTAATAAAGCTTAATGCCTTGGTGGTGAGACCAAAGTCCATACTTGGTTCTCATACATGGAGTCCATCTCGGATTTCATGGCTTCGCCATTTCTCTTTGAACTTTTCAAATGATTGATTTGTATTTCATTAAAAAAACATATCCAAATCTTGAGTGGTCGCTTTGAATGTAATAAAATAAGAATACCATCCTCTGAATGTAATTGTCACAATGTCATAGTCCACATACATACTGTGCATGTGTGTACCAACGCTAACAACTCAGTAACTCTTTCTCCTTTTCCACTAAAAGGAGATTTAGTCATTTTACCCATGAGACAAGATTCATGGGTTGGATATGATTCATAATCGAGATAGCTCTAGGAGCCCATCTTTACGCAACTTGGATAATCTTGTTTCATTAATATGACCAAGTCTAAAGTACATACATGAAGGTATAATTAACATCATCTCTTTTCCTTTTATTAGTTTGTTCAATTTGAAATATATTTTCATGCAAGTCAAGTATATAAAGTCCATTTCAGAAATTACCAACACCATATAAAACATTATCATTATAAATGGAACAACTGTTATTCTTTATTATATTATTAAAACCATCCATATCCAATCTGTAGATAGAAATAATGTTTCTAATGATATTTGGAACAAAATAACAATTATTTAAATTAATGAACTTGCCCGTAGGCGTGCTAAACAATAAGTCCCTACAGGCTAATGCAGCAACCTTTGCTCCATTTCCCACTCGTAGGACGACCTCATCCTTGCTCAGCTTTCTACTTCTGACCAGTCCCTGCATATTATTACATATTTGAGAACCACATTCGGTATCCAATACCCAAGTAGAAGATTGACTTTCAGAAAAATTAATTTCAATCATAAACAAACCTTGATTAGGATTCGAAGCTTCTCCAAGCTTCTTCTGCTTTTGTTCTGCGAGATAATCCTTGCAGTTCCTCTTCCAAATGACCCGGCTTATTGCAATGGAAGCAAATTCCTTCACTAATTTGGATCAGTTTCTTTTGATCCTTCACTTTCGCCTTTCCTTAGCCTTCTTGGATTTCTTCCTTCGAGAAGATACCTTGGGCCTCTTCCTTTTCTTGGAAGAATCATCCACCGAAGAAGACATGGTTCTTCTTGGATGGGAAGTGACCTTGGTGAGTTTTCAACATGTTAAGTAATTGTGCAAGTCGACATCCAACTTATTCATGTGAAAATTCACAACAAATTGTGAGAAGGTGTCTCGAGAGGACTGCAAGACTAAATCTTGACTCAACTCCCCATCCACGATTGAACCCAAGTCGCCCAAGACGTTTAATCAGTTGATCATCTTTAGGACATGAGTCTCAAGCGGTAGATGCCCTCGATCATCCGAGATCGGAAGAGCTCCTTAGATATTTCATATCTAGCGATCTACTTTGCTCACCATACAACTCTCGAAGGTGCAAGATAGCATAGTAGGAGCATCCATGTTTTCATGCCGACGCCAAGCTCGTTGCTTTCATGGATGCGAGCATGATGCATTGAGCCACGGATGCATCATCTTGCCCTTTGTTTAAAAGTAGCAATCTCTTCCTCGGAGGTCTCTGCGCAACTTTTTGCAGTATGCGGCAAATTTAGGACATAAGAAATCTTTTCAAAGAAGGTGAGAACAATTCTCAGATTCCTTAACCAAATCAGAGTGTAGTTCGATCCCAGGTCGGTTTGTTAAGATCAAGTATGCTTCGCAGTGAAATTAGTGAATGTGACATTTTCAAAATTACGCATGTAAAAAGACAATATTTTAGCAAACATTCATTTATTAATTACCAAAATAAATTAGGTCTTATTTTATATTGTTATCTCCCACTATTTTCTTCAAACTTTATTACCCTTTATTTTATATAGTTAAGCAAAAATCTAATTAAAGTTTTTGCTAGTGAGAATAAGGATCCCATTTCAAATATATATAGCCTTGTGGTGACACAACAAACTATATATAAATAAATAGGTAGACAACTCCTTGTCAATTACATCAACATGTAACTCCTTATGTTTTGCCTCTTGGATTATTTTGATCAGTGGTGGCACATCCGAATCAAAATTATCTAAGTTAAGTCCAACCTAGCACTTCCATATATTCAAAAAGAAAAATATCGCCTTGTGGTGACACAACAAAATAATATCGTTCAATTTTCTTTATAAGCATCAAATGTGATAATTAACATCTTAAATACTTAATACTTGCCTTGTGGTGACACAACACCCAAAATATATATAAAATACATCATATTATTAAATTACGAAGCATGTTTGCATAATATATAATATATATAATACTACAACTTTATTATACTATGATTGACGCCCCAAAATAGGTATACAGCGAGTGAGTTTAAATACAAATATTATCTTACAAAGAAAGTGAGTTTAAATACAAATATTATCTCAAATAAATCTCAAATAAATCCTCATCACATTTATTGATACATTATTTTACAAAATGGTGAGGACTACTAAACAATCCTTTCTAAAACCTTCATTCCATATTTTGAGGCTCATACTCGCTATATTCTCGCCTCACGAGAAGAATGGAACAAAAAGGAAAAGGGTGAGCTCAACTAGCTCGATAAAGAATATTATGACTAAGATAATATACAACAAATTATCGTTAGTCTTGACGAGGAAAAATTTAATAGAATCTGATAGACAACAAATTTCGGATCAATATTCGCGTTGTTGAAATAATAATTCATAGAAGAGTTACGTAGAGAATGAAATCTACTATAATCTATGAATTTAACGGTCCATCATCAATATTTTATCCCTGTAACATCAATCGATATTCATCTCAAATCAAATATTCATCTTTTGCACTCTGGGCCAAAGATATTCATCAATCGGTCGTATTCATCTCAACTTTTGTTCATCTTTGCACTAAAGGCCAAAGATATTCATCGATTAGTCGTATTCATTTAAACACTATTCATCTTTGCACTACGGGCCAAAGATATTCTTGAAATCATTCATCTTTGCACTACTGGGCCAAAGATATTCAATAATATCATCATTTAAGGCGAGGATGATGAAAAATATTTTTAAAGAAGCGAATCCGGTGAAACAAAATGACAAGGATTAAGGATTAATGATTAGTACTTTGTTTTATCCATGTCCAACAATACCTCAAAAATAATCATAGTGGTGTAAAATTTGAGAATGATCAAAACATGGATCTGATCAAAGCTAGTATCCGAATAGATATTTTAGACGAAAAGAAGAAATTTTATTTTTTGATTGAATAGTCTTAGTATCGTGAATAATAGTCTTAGTATCGTGAATAGTCTTAGTATCGTGAATAGTAACTCAAGCACCAAAAGATAGAAATTCCAAAAAAAAACATTTTCACGCTTCATGAATAGTACTCGTGAATAGTAACTTCGTGAATAGTAACTCATGAATAGTAACTCGTGAATAGTAACTCATGAATAGTAACCCAGAGCATGAAAAAGTTCCAAATTTGATAAAACTTGGATCGACATTCAAAGATAATGATATTGAAGAAATAATATCATTCTGAAAAAAATAATATCCCTTACCTCGAAAGAATCGGTGCCGGAAGGAAAGGTCGGAGTGATCTTTGAATGAAACTTATCTTGATCAACAACTCTCAAAGTATCTAAATACTCACAAAATCGCTCGATAATATAGAGAGAAAGAGAAAACTTTGTTTACGGTGTGATTTTCAATTCTAACTTAGCCCTCTATTTATAGGAAAATGTTAGCCGTAGAAGCGGACTTGACACTGCTTTACACGATGGCTTTACCTGCTACTATTGCCACCCACCACATTTGAAATAAAATTCAGCACATTTCTTCACCAACCACAAGTGGGGCCCACTCAATTCTAGAATTTTCCACCAAAATCAATTATAAACCTAATTTCCGAATCAGACACCTCTTAAAATTCATAACAAATCATTCGTGCATTTTTAACGGTTCAAAATTTGTGGACATATACTCAACTTATGTATGTATAACATACCCAAAAATTACCACAATCCAACGGTCGGATTAAAAATTATAACCCCATAATATATCTCAAAACCCCTGATTTAATTTTTAATACCTCCAATCCGATAAAATACTGATAAAACACCTCAACATTAATTTCTTCATTTATAACCACATAAATAAATCCATCATTTATATCCACATAAAATAAATATTTCTTTATCATATGAATCAATAATTAATTATTCACAAATAATAATATTAGAATCCTGATTATTATAACAACGGTAGTTCCGGAAAGGGGCTTTCAGATAAGGATTTCTCCTTCTTGGCGCATGATTAGGTGACCAAACCTCTCTGATGAGAACTTTCTAGACATTGCCAATAATCTTTATCTAATAATATTATTCAAATAATATGAATTATTGATCGATAATGGAGATAATAATGCGGTGACAATTATTGAGCAATGATAATATAAAATATCAGCCTTGACAATTATTGAATCAATAAAATAAAATATTGAGCAGTAACTCTTTGTGAAAATTATTGAGTAGTGCCTTCTTACGTAAGGATCGATAATTCAACAATTACATGCAATCTGGTGTCTTCTTTGTGCTGACCACGCGTATTCACGTATTTTAACCACCGGGTATTCAATGAGTCTTAGCGGTAACAACTTACGTAGTTATTTTTAACCAACTTATATTTGTCGTTTTCTTCATCCAATCGCTTTCCGTTATGGGGCCCACACATGTATGCATACTGTAAATACGAATATTCCCCGACGATCTGAATATTCCACGACCAAACGAATATTCCAAGCAAAAATGAATATTTTATAACCACTTGCTTATTTTGAAATATTTGCGTATTTAACCCATAACTATCCACATTAATCAAATCAACCCTTACTATTTCAAAATAATAAATAAAGAAATTCCTTTTTATTTAAAAAAAATTTGAGGGTCTTCTGACCTCCCTCCTTATGAAATTTAGTCCTCGAAATTGGCGTACGTATACACAGTGTTTGAAAAGGTGAGGATACCTCGCTTTCATTTCGTTTCAATTCGGTCATTTCCTCTATAGCATGATTCCTCCACAAAACTTTAACTTGTGGTATGACCTTTCTTGGCGTAGGACATGCTCCTTCTATCAAGATCTTGATGAGGTACCTCCTCATCGTTAAGTCTTGGCTATCTCGTCAGGTTCTAACTTCGATAGCGTGGTTCGGGTCTTTCACATATTTCTGAAATACGGATATATGAAACACATTATGAAACACGAGACATACTTGGAGGTAATGCAAGTCTATAGGCTACATTTCCTACTCGGTCGAGAATTTGAAATGGACGATAAATCGTGGATTGAGCTTTCCTCTCTTCCCAAATCTTGTAACTCCCTTCCGTGGAGCGACTTCGCAACAATACATGATCCCCTACATTAAATTCCCGTCCTTTCGATGAAGATCGCATAACTCTTTTGTCGATCTTGTGCCGTTTGTATCGTTGTCGAATCATTTGGATCTTTTCGGTGAGTCATACGTCTTAACTTCGGGTCCCAACAATGTTGCTTCACCCACCTCATCCCAACATATTGGAGAAGCGACATTTTCGTCCATATAATGCTTGAATGGAGCCACACCTATACTTGCACGATAAGCTGTTGTTGTAGGAGAATTCCACTGATGGTAAATACTTATCCCAACTGCCCTTGAAGTCAGGACCACGAGTCTTAATAAATCTTCAAGAGTTTGAATAGTCCTCTCGATTGTCCGTCTGGTTTGGGGATGGTATGCGAACTAAATCGCAAATCCGTGCCCATAGCTTTTGCTATGCTAACCCAAAATCTTGAAGTGAATCTTGGGTCACGATCCGAAACTATGGATCTGGGCATGCCATGCAACCTCACAATCTCATTTTACGTACATACTAGCAAGGCGTTCAAGTGAATAAGTCTCCGTATCGGCAAGAAATGAAGCGGACTTGGTTAATCTATCAACAATAACCCAAATAGCATTGATGCCTTGAGAAATAGTAGGAAGACCCGTAATGAAATCCATGGTAATGTGTTCCCACTTCCATTAGGAATCTCAAGTGGTTGCAGCGGACCCTTAGGTACTAGATGCTCGCCTTTTACGTTAGCAAGTTAAACACATCGAGATAAACTTTGCAATCTCTCTCTTCATATTATTCCACCAAAATGTATGTAGAAGATCACGATACATTTTAGTACTTCGAGGATGGATTGCAAATGGTGTATTGTGTGTGCCTCCATCATAATCTTGTACTTCAAATCAGTCGTTAGGAACACAAAGTCTAGAGTGGACTCGAAGTATTCCTTCTTCATCGATTCTCGCTTAGGAATAGCTCCTTCTTGTACTTTCTTCTTCATACGCGTATCGGACTCGATTCGGTGGCTTGAAAGCGACCTTAACTTTTCTATTAAAGTTGGCTCTGTCGTATACTTGACATCATCGCTTTTCGTTCCGTATATGATCTTCTACTCGATGCGTCATTACCACGTTAAACTTTACCGGGATGGTATTGAATAGTGTGGTCGTAGTCTTTCAATAGCTCGAGCCAGCGTCATTGCCGCGTGTTGAGTTCTTTTTGAGTGAAGAAATATTTAAGGCTTTTATGGTGCGAATATATCTCCACTTTCTCCCATATAGATAGTGCCTCCATATCTTTAAGCGAAAGCATTGCTTTATGACTCTAGATCATGAGTAGGATAATTCCTCTCATACTCTTTAAGTTGTCGCGAGGGCATAGGCTATGACTTTCCCGTTGCATGAGAACACATCTAACCCTTTGCGAAGCATCATTTGTAGATAACAAATCCATCCGAACGGATGGTATTGTTAGAAGCAGTCTTAGAAATAAGTCTCCTCTTAAGCTCTTGGAAACTCTTCTCGCATTCTTCATTCCAAGCGAATTTTGTATCCTCCGAGTTAAATTTGAGTTAATGGAGTAGCGATTCGAGAAAACCCTTCCACGAATCTCCGATAATAACCATTAAGCCCAAAAACTACGTACTTGATCCGAGAGCTTGGTTGCTCCCAACTTTGTATTGCTTGATCTTGGCCGGATCAGCGGATACTCCATGTTTTGACACCACATGCCAAGAAAGGCTACTTCCTCAAGCGAACTTCGCATTTCTTCAATTTGGCATATAGTTGGTTTTTTCGAAGCCTTTGGAGTACCGACTTCAAATGGTGCTCATGATCTTCACGACTTTTGGAATATATAAGGATGTCATGATAAAAAAACAACAAGAATTGATCAAATATTCCTTGAATACTCGGTTCATCATATATCCATGAAAGCCTTGAGGAGCATTAGTTAGTCAGAAAGACATGACTAAAATTCATAATGCCCATCTGGGAGTTACGAAGGCGGTCTTTGGAATATCCTCGATTCTAATCTTGGTGATGATATCGAGCGAAGATCGATTTTGAAAAGAATTGTGCCTTACTGCAATTTGGTCAAACAAGTCATCAATACGAGGTGAGGATACTATTCTTGATGGTGACATGGTTCGATTCAGATAGTCAATACAAAATCGCATACTCCGTCTTTCTTTTTTACAAATAAAAGCAGGAGCACCCGAGGAGATGTCTTAGGGCCGAATGAAGCCGATGTCCAACAATTCTGTAGTTGGACCTTTAACTCTGAAGTTCAATAGGAGCCATTCGATATGGGGTTTTAGAAATGGGCTTTGTGCGGGTTCAAGATCGATAAAGAATTCAACTTCACGTTACGGGGGGTAGGCAGGAAGTTTTGAAATCGTCGGGAAAGTCGATAACAACGGGAATATTATTCAAATTTGGCGTGTCTTTATTCAAATCCATAACATGGGCTAAGAAAGCTTGACATCCGTTTTTCAATAAGCGAATAGCTTTATGATTAGATATGATAGTGATTGATTTTAATGGTTTAGTTGCTTGAATTAAATACAACGGGTTGGTTAGGAATATGAAAACTAATGACCTTACGAAAACAATCAATTTTGGCATGATGAGTAGTTAACGATCAATCCTAAAATCACATCAAAAGCAAGTATCTTTAAAGAGAGAAAAGGTCGACGTGAGGTAAGGTGATGGTGCTGACTTGAATCAAACAAGATTTATAAGCGGTGGATGTGATGAAAGTTTCTCTAGCGGAGTTTCCACGAGATAGGTCGAAGTCTAATTTCTCGGTCGAGTTTAAGCGTTGAGCACATGCAGGAGAGATAAATGAATGGGTAGCCGGTATCAAGTAAAGGTATAAACTTCTTGAGAATTTATAAATAGCTTACCGTGATCACCTCGTTTGGGTTCTCGCATTATGACCGATCTGACAAACGCTCTTCCGGAATCGTTGACTTTGACTTTTACGGGACGATCTTTTGAGTCGCAAATCCCATTGAACTAGGTTTATCGCTCTGCGTCTGATCTCGGCGATATGTCCTTCCTTTCCACAACTATAGCATACCTTGAGCTGTTGTGGGCGGTTTGGTGATATGTCCCTCTTTTCGCATTTGTAGCATATAATGGGTGGTCGTTCTCCTCCTTAGAACCGATTCTTCTTACGCCTTTGTCGTCTTCACATAGTCGTTGTTAAATCTCCTCTTTTTAAAATCTCCTCGACTCGCTTCTTACATTTTCATGACCATGATTACCACAGAGTGGTTACCATTTCTGTCGTCATTTCTTTCTCTCCATGAGTTATCATTATTACATTGATTGCTTATCTACAGATGCGATCTGGTTATGGTCCCTCGGTTGGCCGTACTCGTTATCTCGCTCTAATAATTGAGCCACATTTTACAACATCTGAATAAAGAAAGTTTATGAGAAATGAGATCTTGGCGTATATCTGGGTTTCAAACCTCTAGAAACATCGCGTCATCGTTCCTCATTCTCCACACGAATGAGGTCTGAACACGGATAACTCTGCAAACTTTGCCTCGTCTTTGAGACACCGTCGTGTTGTTTTTTTCAATCGATGAACTCCACTTCCTTCGTATATGCGAACACTTTCGGGAAAGTATTTGTCATTAAATAATCTCTGAAAGCGTCTCCCCGAGACATCTTTGAGTGCAATTTGGATGGAGTGCGCTTCCTGAGACTCCCACCGATGGTCTGCTGCATGCGGAACATAAAGGTGGCGAATGGAACCTTCTGTTCCTCCGTGCATCCCAGACATCGAATATCTTGGTAATTTGTTTGACCCGTGTTTCCATGGCGTGATCGGATCGGCTTTCCCTTAAATTACGGTGGTCCCTGACTCTTTGAATTGCTTGTTTGTGACAACCCGTGAATTGCTATCATTTCCTCACTGTATTTTGAACACGAGTCTCCTAAATGCGATTTTGCATGAGCGCAAAAAACTTCTAAACATCCCTCGTTCATCATCGCTCCATGGTGTTGTTCACGGGAGGAACATTGCCCGACTGTTGCACGTTCTCCTCGTTGGTAAGTCTGAGGCATCTCCACGGTCTCATTTACTCCTTTGTTAATATTCTCGATCGACATTCTCAAATCTTGTCATAAAACAAAGGGTTAATTAAGAAATCAATATATCACATAATATCCTATATCTTGACCGACTAACAAATAAGCTTAGGTAGGACACCTTTAGCGAAGGATTTTTCGTCTCTCCCCTCTAGTTCTATTCCCGATCTCATGCCGGAGATCGTATCCTAAGCTCGATACCATTTGTGGCGCCCCAAAATAGGTATACATCACCCATTACGAGTTGTCGATACATGAGTATGAAACAACTACAACTTTATTATTACAACGATAAAGCGTGAGTTTAAATACAAATATTATCTTACAGACAATATTTATACTCAAATAAATCCTCATCACATTTATTGATACATTATTTTACAAAAATGGTGAGGACTACTAAACAATCCTTTCTAAAACCTTCATTCCATACCCAGGCTCGTACTCATTTATATTCTAGCCTCACGAGAAGAAAATGGAAAAAAAGGAAAAGGGTGAGCTCAACTAGCTCGATAAAGAATATTATGACTAAGATAATATCTGACAAATTATCGTTAGTCTTGACGAGGAAAAATTTAATAGAATCTGATAAACAACAAATTTTAGATCAATATTAGCGTGAAATAATAATTCATAGAAGAGTTACGTAGAGAATGAAATCTACTATAATCTATGAATTTAACGGTCCATCATCGATATTTTTATCCTGTAACATCAATCGATATTCATCTCGAATCAAATATTCATCTTTGCACTTCTGGGCCGAAGATATTCATCAATCGGTCGTATTCATCTCAACTTTTGTTCATCTTTGCACTAAAGGGCGAAGATATTCATCGATCGGTCGTATTCATTTAAACACTGTTCATCTTTGCACTACTGGGCCAAAGATATTCTTGAGAAATCATTCATCTTTTTACTTCTGGGCGAAGATATTCAATAATATCATCATTTAAGGTGAGGATGATGAAAATATTTTAAAAAAAGCGAATCCGGTGAAACAAAATGATGAGGATTAAGGATTAATGATTAGTACTTTGTTTTATCCATATCAACAATACCTCAAAAATAATCGTAGTGGTGTAAAATTGAGAATGATCGAAACATGGATCTGATCAAAGCTAGTATCCGAATAGATATTTTGGATGAAAAGAAGAAATTTTATTTTTGATTGAATAGTCATTAGTATATCGTGAATAGTCAAAGTATCGTGAATAGTGCAAGTATCGTGAATAGTAACTCAAACACCAAAAGATAGAAATTCCAAAAAAAAAAACATTTTCACGCTTCATGAATAGTACTCGTGAATAGTAACTTCGTGAATAGTAACTCATGAATAGTAACTCGTGAATAGTAACTCATGAATAGTAACCCAGAGCATGAAAAAGTTCAAATTTGATAAAACTTGGATCGACATTTCGGTATAATGATATTGAAGAAATAATATCATTCTGAAAAAAAATAATATCCACTTACCTCAAAGAATCGGTGCCGGAAGGAAAGGTCGGAAGTGATCTTTGAATGAAACTTATCTTTGACAACAACTCTCAAAGTATCTAAATACTCACAAAATCGCTCGATAATATAGAGAGAGAAAACTTTGTTTACGGTGTGATTTTCAATTCTAACAGCCCTCTATTTATAGGAAAATGTTAGCCGTAGAAAGCGGACTTGACTTCTTTACACGATGGCTTTACACTACTATTGCCACCCACCACATTTGAAATAAAATTCAGCACATTTCTTCACCAACCACAAGTGGGGCCCCTCAATTCTAAATTTTCCACCAAAATCAATTATAAACCTAATTTAGAATCAGACACCTCTTAAAATTCATAACAAATCATTTCGTGCATTTTAGCGGTTCAAAATTTGTGGACATATACTCAACTTATGTATGTATAACATACCCAAAAATTACCACAATCAGCGGTCGGATTAAAAATTATAACCCATGATATATCTAAAACCCACGATTTAATTTTTAATACCTCGATCGATAAAATCTTGATAAAACACCTCAACAATAATTTCTTCATTTATAACCACATAAATAAATCCATCATTTATATCCACATAAAATAAATATTTCTTTATCATATGAATCAATAATTAATTATTCACAAATAATATTACGAGAATCACTGATTATAATGACGGTAGTTTCGGGAAAGGGGCTTTCAGATAAGGATTTCTCCTTCTTGGTAGCATGATTAGGTGACAAACCTCTCCTTGAGAACTTTCTAGACATTGCCAATAATCTTTATCTAATAATATTATTCAAATAATATGAATTATTGATCGATAATGGAGATAATAATGCGGTGACAATTATTGAACAATGATAATATAAAATATCAATATGTGATTATTGAATCGATAAAATAAAATATTGAGCGATAACTCTTGTGAAAATTATTGAGTAGTGCCTTCTTACGTAAGGATCGATAATTCAACAATTACATGCAATCTGGTGTCTTTCTTCTTGTGACGACGCGCGTATTCGTGTATTTTAACCAAGGGTATTCAAGCGGTCTTACTTGGTAACAACTTCTGTAGTTATTTTTAACTTGACTTATATTTGTCGTTTTCTTCATCCAATCGCTTTTAGTTATGGGGCCCCACATGGGCTGCTTGGCAAGTAAATACGAATATTCCCAAGCGATCTGAATATTCCACGACCAAACGAATATTCCAGAGCAAAATGAATATTTTATAACCACTTGCTTATTTTGAAATATTTGCGTATTTAACCCATAACTATCCACATTAATCAAATCAACCCTTACTATTTCAAAATAATAAATAAAGGAAATTCCTTTTTATTTAAAAAAATTGAGGGGTCTTCTGACCTCCCTCCTTATGAAATTTCGTCCTCGAAATTGGCGTCACGATACACAGTGTTTGAAAAGGTGAGGATACCTCGCTTTCATTTAGTTTCAATTCCGGTCATTTCCTCTATAGCATGATTCCTCCACAAAACTTTAACTTGTGGTATGACCTTTCTTGGCGTAGGACATGCTCCTTCTATCAAGATCTTGATAGGTACCTCCTCATACGTTAAGTCTTGGCTATCTCGTCGGTTCTAACTTTCGATAAGCGTGGTTCGGGTCTTTCACATATTCTGAAACTGGATATATGAAACACATTATGAACACGAGACATACTTGGAGGTAATGCAAGTCTATAGGCTACATTTCCTACTCGGTCGAGAATTTGAAATGGACCGATAAATCGTGGATTGAGCTTTCCTCTCTTCCCAAATCTTGTAACTCCCTTCCATGGAGCAACTTCATGACAATCATGATCCCCTACATTAAATTCCCGTCCTTTCGATGAAGATCCGCATAACTCTTTTTGTCGATCTTGTCTTGGTTTGTATCGTTGTCGAATCATTTGGATCTTTTTCGGTGAGTCATACGTCTTAACTTTCGGGTCCCAACAATGTTGCTTCACCCACCTCATCCCAACATATTGGAGAAGCGACATTTTTTCGTCCATATAATGCTTGAATGGAGCCACACTATACTTGCACGATAAGCTTTGTTGTTGTAGGAGAATTCCACCGATGGTAAATACTTATCAACTTGCCCTTGAAGTCAGGACACGAGTCTTAATAAATCTTGAGAGTTTGAATAGTCCTCTACGATTGTCCGTGGGTTTGGGGATGGTATGCTTAGAACTAAATGTAAATCCGTGCCCATAGCTTTTTGCAAGCTAACCCAAAATCTTGAAGTGAATCTTGGGTCGCGATCCGAAACTATGGATCTGGGCATGCCATACTGACCTCTGATCTCATTTTCGTACATACTAGCAAGGCGTTCAAGTGAATAAGTCTCCGTATCGGCAAGAAATGAAAGCGGACTTGGTTAATCTATCAACAATAACCCAAATAGCATTGATGCCTTGAAAGCAAGTAGGAAGACCGTAATGAAATCCATGGTAATGTGTTCCCACTTCCATTCAGGAATCTCAAGTGGTTCTGCAGCGGACCCTTAGGTACTAGATGCTCGCGCTTTTTACTACGTTAGCAAGTTAAACACATCGAGATAAACTTTGCAATCTCTCTCTTCGTATTATTCCACCAAAATGTATGTCGAAGATCACGATACATTTTAGTACTTCGAGGATGGATTGCAAATGGTGTATTGTGTGCCTCCATCATAATCTTGTACTTCAAATCGAGTCGTTAGGAACCACAAAGTCTAGAGTGGACTCGAAGTATTCCTTCTTCATCAATTCTCGCTTAGGAATAGCTCCTTCTTGTACTTTCTTCTTCATACGTATCGGCTCGAATTCGGTGGCTTGAGCGACCTTAACTTTTCTATTAAAGTTGGCTCTGTCGTATACTTGACATCATCGCTTTTCGTTCCGCATATGATCTTCTACTCGATGCGTCATTACCACGTTAAACTTTACCGGGATGGTATTGAATAGTGTGGTCGTAGTCTTTCAATAGCTCGAGCCAGCGTCATTTGCGCGTGTTGAGTTCTTTTGAGTGAAGAAATATTTAAGGCTTTTATGGTGCGAATATATCTCCACTTTCTCCCCATATAGATAGTGCCTCCATATCTTTAAGCTTGAAAAAGCATTTGCTTGACTCTAGATCATGAGTAGGATAATTCCTCTCATACTCTTTAAGTTGTCATGAGGCATAGGCTATGACTTTCCCCGTTGCATGAGAACACATCTAACCCTTTGCGAAGCATCATTTGTAGATAACAAATCCATCAAGAACGGATGGTATTGTTAGAGCAGTCTTAGAAATAAGTCTCCTCTTAAGCTCTTGGAAACTTTTCTCGCATTCTTCATTTCCAAGCAATTTTGTATCCTTTAGAGAGTTATTTGAGTTAATGGAGTAGCGATTAGAAAACCCTTCCACGAATCTCGATAATAACGATTAAGCCCAAAAAGCTCGTACTTGATCATGCAGACTTGGTTGCTCCAACTTTGTATTGCTTGATCTTGGCCGGATCAGCGGATACTCCGTGTTTTGACACCACATGCCCAAGAAAGGCTACTTCCTCAAGCGAACTCGCATTTCTTCAATTTGGCATATAGTTGGTTTTCACGAAGCCTTTGGAGTACCGACTTCAAATGGTGCTCATGATCTTCACGACTTTTGGAATATATAAGGATGTCAATGATAAAATGACAACGAATTGATCAAATATTCCTTGAATACTCGGTTTCATCATATCCATAAAAGCGAGGAGCATTAGTTAGTCAGAAAGACATGACTAAAATTCATAATGCCCATCTACAGGAGTTACGAAGGCGGTCTTTGGAATATCCTCGATTCTAATTTTTGGTGATGATATCGAGCGAAGATCGATTTTGAAAAAAATTGTGCCCCTACTGCAATTTGGTCAAACAAGTCATCAATCGAGGGTGAGGATACCTATTCTTGATGGTGACATGGGTTGATTCGATAGTCGATCAAAATCGCATACTCCGTCTTTCTTTTTACAAATAAAGCGAGGCACCCCGAGGAGATGTACTAGGGCCGAATGAAGCCGATGTCCAACAATTCTGTAGTTGGACCTTTAACTCTGAAGTTCAATAGGAGCCATTCGATATGGGGTTTTAGAAATGGGCTTTGTGCCGGTTCAAGATCAATAAAGAATTCAACTTCACGTTACGGGGTGGGCAGGAAGTTCTTGAAATCGTCGGAAAGTCGATAACAGCGGGAATATTATTCAAATTTGGCGTGTCTTTATTCAAATCCATAACATGGGCTAAGAAAGCTTGACATAGTTTTTGATAAGCGAATAGCTTTATGATTAGATATGATAGTGATTGATTTTAATGGTTTAGTTGCTTGAATTAAATACAACGGGTTGGTTAGGAATATGAAAACTAATGACCTTACGAAAACAATCAATTTTGGCATGATGAGTAGTTAACGATCGATCCTAAAATCACATCAAAAGCAAGTATCTTTAAAGAGATAAGGTCAACGGTAAGGTGATGGTGCCGACTTAGATCAAAACAAGATTTATAAGCGGTGGATGTGATGAAAGTTTCTCTAGCGGAGTTTCCACGAGATAGGTCGAAAGTCTAATTTCTCGGTCGAGTTTAAGCGTTGAGCACATGCGGAGAGATAAATGAATGGGTATGCCGGTATCAAGTAAGGTATAAACTTGCAAGAATTTATAAATAGCTTACCGTGATCACCTCGTTTGGGTTCTCGCATTATGACCGATCTGACAAAGCGCTCTTCCGGAATCGTTGACTTTGACTTTTAGGGGACGATCTTTTGAGTCACCGTCCCCATTGAACTAGGTTTTATTCTGCGTCTGATCTCGGCGATATGTCCTTCCTTTCCTGTTATAGCATACCTTGAGCTGTTGTTGTGGGCGGTTTGGTGATATGTCCCTCTTTTCGCATTTGTAGCATATAATGGGTGGTCGTTCTCCTCCTTAGAACCGATTCTTTTAAGCCTTTGTCGTCTTCACATAGTCGTTGTTAAATCTCCTCTTTTAAAATCTCCTCGACTCGCTTCTTACTTTTTTTCATGACCATGATTACCACGAGTGGTTACCATTTCTGTCGTCTACATTTCTTTCTCATGAGTTATCATTATTACATTATGGTTGCTATATCTACGATGCGATCCACGGTTATGGTCCCTCGGTTGGCCGTACTCGTTATCTCGCTCTAATAATTGAGCCACATTTTGACATATCGAATAAAGAAAGTTTATGAGAAATGAGATCTTGGCGTATCTGGGGTTTGAACCTCTAAGAAACATCCGCGTCATCGTTCCTCATTCTCCACCAAATGAGGTCTGAAGCACTGGATAACTCTGCAAACTTTGCCTCGTCTTTGAGACACCGTCGTGTTGTTTTTTGTTCAATCGATGAACTCCACTTCCTTCGTATAATGAACACTTTCGAGGAAAGTATTTGTCATTAAATATCTCTGAAAGCGTCTCCCGAGACATCTTTGAGTCTTGAAATTTGGATGGAGTGCGCTTCACTGAGACTCCCCGATGGTCTGCCTCGCCACGGAACATAAAGGTGGCGAATGGAACCTCTGTTCCTCCGTGCATCCCAGACATCGAATATCTTGGTAATTTGTTTGACCCGTGTTTCGCCATGGTGATCGGATCGGCTTTCCCTTAAATTACGGTGGTCTGACTCTTTGAGCTGCTTGGTTGTGACAACAGTGAATTCTTATCATTTCCTCTGTATTTTGAACACGAGTCTCCTAAATGCGATTTTGCATGAGCTGAAAAAGCTTCTAAACATCCCTCGTTCATCATCGCTCCATGGTGTTGTTCACGGGAGGAACATTGCCCGACTGTTGCCACGTTCTCCTCGTTGGTAAATCTGAGGCATCTCCACGGTCTCATTTACTCCTTTGTTAATATTCTCGATTCGACATTCTCAAATCTTGTCATAAAAAAAGGGTTAATTAAGAAATCGATATATCACATAATATCCTATATCTTGACCGACTAACAAATAAGCTTAGGTAGGACACACTAGCGAAGGATTTACTTCGTCTCTCCCCTCTAGTTTATTCCCGATCTCAGCGGAGATCATATCCTAGCTACGATACCATTTGTGGCGCCCCCAAAATAGGTATACATCACCCATTTCGAGTTGTCGATCATGATGATGAGAAACAACTACAACTTTATTATTACTGACGATAAAGCGTGAGTTTAAATACAAATATTATCTTACAGACAATATTTATACTCAAATAAATCCTCATCACATTTATTGATACATTATTTTACAAAATGGTGAGGACTACTAAACAATCCTTTCTAAAACCTTCATTTCCATACCCCAGGCTCGTACTCATTTATATTCTAGCCTCACGAGAAGAATGGAACAAAAGGAAAAGGGTGAGCTCAACTAGCTCGATAAAGAATATTATGACTAAGATAATATCTGACAAATTATCGTTAGTCTTGACGAGGGAAAAATTTAATAGAATCTGATAGACAACAAATTTCGGATCAATATTATTGGTGAAATAATAATTCATAGAAGAGTTCGTAGAGAATGAAATCTACTATAATCTATGAATTTAAAAGTCCATCATCGATATTTTATCCTGTAACATCAATCGATATTCATCTCGAATCAAATATTCATCTTTTGCACTTCTGAGCGAAAGATATTCATCGATCGGTCGTATTCATCTCAAACACTGTTCATCTTTGCACTAAAGGCCAAAGATATTCATCGATCGGTCGTATTCATTTAAACACTGTTTCATCTTTGCTACTCTGGGCGAAGATATTCTTGAAATCATTCATCTTTTACTTCTGGGCGAAGATATTCAATAATATCATCATTTAAGGCGAGGATGATGAAAAATATTTTTAAAAGCGAATCGGTGAAACAAAATGACAAGGATTAAGGATTAATGATTAGTACTTTGTTTTATCCATGTCAACAATACCTCAAAAATAATCGTAGTGGTGTAAAATTGAGAATGATCAAAACATGGATCTGATCGAAAAGCTAGTATCCGAATAGATATTTTTAGACGAAAAGAAGAAATTTTATTTTTTGATTGAATAGTCTTAGTATCGTGAATAGTAATCATAGTATCGTGAATAGTCAAAGTATCGTGAATAGTAACTCAAGCACCAAAAGATAGAAATTCTGAAAAAAAAAACATTTTCACGCCATGAATAGTACTCGTGAATAGTAACTTCGTGAATAGTAACTCATGAATAGTAACTCGTGAATAGTAACTCATGAATAGTAACCCAGAGCATGAAAAAGTTCAAATTTGATAAAACTTGGATCGACATTTCGGCGTAATGATATTGAAGAAATAATATCATTCTGAAAAAAAATAATATCCACTTACCCTCGAAGAATCGGTGCCGGAAGGAAAGGTCGGAGTGATCTTGAATGAAACTTATCTTGAGCAACAACTCTCAAAGTATCTAAATACTCACAAAATCGCTCGATAATATAGAGAAAAGAAAACTTTGTTTACGGTGTGATTTTCAATTCTAACAGCCCTCTATTTATAGGAAAATGTTAGCCGTAGAAGCGAGACTTGACTTTCTTACACGATGGCTTTACACTACTATTGCCACCCACCACATTTGAAATAAAATTCAGCACATTTCTTCACCAACCACAAGTGGGGCCCACTCAATTCTAAATTTTCCACCAAAATCAATTATAAACCTAATTTAGAATCAGACACCTCTTAAAATTCATAACAAATCATTCGTGCATTTTTAGCGGTTCAAAATTTGTGGACATATACTCAACTTATGTATGTATAACATACCAAAAAATTACCACAATCAGCGGTCGGATTAAAAATTATAACCCCATGATATATCTAAAACCCACGATTTAATTTTAATACCTCGATCGATAAAATCTTGATAAAACACCTCAACATTAATTTCTTCATTTATAACCACATAAATAAATCCATCATTTATATCCACATAAAATAAATATTTCTTTATCATATGAATCGATAATTAATTATTCACAAATAATATACGAGAATCCTGATTATGATGATGGTAGTTCCGGAAAGGGGGCTTTCAGATAAGGATTTCTCCTTCTTGGCGCGCATGATTAGGTGACCAAACCTCTCCTTGTGAGAACTTTCTAGACATTGCCAATAATCTTTATCTAATAATATTATTCAAATAATATGAATTATTGATCGATAATGGAGATAATAATGCGGTGACAATTATTGAACAATGATAATATAAAATATCAATATGCAATTATTGAATCGATAAAATAAAATATTGAGCGATAACTCTTGTGAAAATTATTGAGTAGTGCCTTCTTACGTAAGGATCGATAATTCAACAATCTTACAATGCAATGCGAGTCAGGTGTCTTCTTTGTGCGACCCGCGTATTCTTGTATTTTAACAATCAGGGTATTCAGCGATCTTACTTGGTAACAACTTCTGTAGTTATTTTTAACTTGACTTATATTTGTCGTTTTCTTCATCAATCGCTTTTAGTTATGGGGCCCACACATAAACATTTTAGCTTTGTTGGGAAGTAATGCGAATATTCCAGAAGAAAAGCGATGCGAATATTCCACGACCAAAACGAATATTCCAAACAAAATGAATATTTTATAACCACTTTCTTATTTTGAAATATTTGCGTATTTAACCATAACTATCCACATTAATCAAATCAACCCTTACTATTTCAAAATAATAAATAAAGGAAATTCCTTTTTATTTAAAAAAATTTGGGGTCTTATCACATGTTAATTGTGTATATATATTATGCATCCTACCACACGAATCAAATGGTTAGTACTTATATATATATTTAATACTTATGTTATCTCGATCCACCAACCTATATTACATATATAGCAATATTACCTCGAGATCAATTCAAAAAGGTAATATGAATTAGGATTACCAAAAAAAATTAAGTCACCCACTGGATTCCTTTGTAAATAAAAGAATTTGCCGTAATTGTATTTAGGTTTAACGTATATTACGTAAATGATAAGAAAAGGTCACTATATTTTTTTTTTTTTTTTTTTTCTTTCGTTAATCATGCCTTTAAAAAAAAATTCATAGATTGGTTTTTTTTTTTTTTTTTCATAAAATAATAATTTTATACAACAAATTATGCCCAATAAATTATTCAAAATACATACCCATATATATATAGAATCAAAATAATTAATAATTCGCATAAAGTTTTATTATTCTGATACCATTGTTAGGTTTTCATTGAAAATCAAAGTAGCAATCAAATTGCAAAGCGTAATGAGCGAGATAAAATCGATTTTAAAATTTTTCACAAACCAATTACCCGGATCATCCTTTATGCATATTATTAATTAAGCGAAGAATAAGAAATTATGAAATCATACCCTTGTAGAAACGAGCTTCCTCAATGCGAGTTCACCTCCTACTTCTCGCGATCTCCTTGAATCTCCGGTGTAGATTCCTTCCTTTGATCAATGTAAGCCACCCAAGTGTGTGGCCTCTATAAAGTGATCCACCGAGGAAGAGGAATTTTTCAGAAGAAAGGGATTTGGCTCAAACCCTAGTTTTTCCTATCCGAATAAGAAAAGGGTGTACTCTCCAAATCTAGGAATTACATTATATCTCATATCTAATATAAGACTCCTCTTATAAAGATATTATATAACCCTATTTTAATTAAAATAAGGTATTATTTATTTAATTAAACTCTTTTAATTAAATGGGCTCCCTAATCTATTAGGGATAATTAGTTAAACTCCTTTAACTAATTTTTCTTTCCTAATCCATTAGGAATAAATGAGAGTACTAATATTAAATTAATTCCTAAACCTTTTAGAAATTAAAATAATTATAATTATAATAATATTAATAAGACTCCTCTTATTAATTTATATTTAATATTTCTAAAATATTAAATAATAAATATTAAGCTATTTAATTTATTCTATCACCATAGATTAAATTAAATATACTTAATATATTATTACAATTATGCCATTAACTTCTTAAATAATTATTCTTCCTTTTATGAATTGTGACCCTTTAGGTTCTCCATATTAAATAGGTTGTGAATAAATCAATTAGAACAATTCTAATCTCATTTAAATAAATAAATTAAACAAATAATTTATTTAAATAAATAATATTTATTCTACAATAGGGATAAGCCTCCCTAGCGATCAACGACTTTCCGGATAATATAGATTTCAACATTAATCATAAAAAAACCTTTGAGTAAATAGTTAAAGTGACAATTCAATCCTTCCACCATCTGATAATCCCAATTAAATATAAGGCATGGAATTCTTGTCAAAGTCTTATTTTATTTAATTATATGTATTTCGATTCCAAAATGAACAACTCCTAATGAATGCAAATTAGAAACTACTTTCTAATTTCATTCCACTCGCCAAGAGATTCACGGGTTGTCATTTATCGAATCACATAGGACATCTCTCTTTTTTTACTAAGTGGTAGATTCTTTATTGATCATTCATTATCTTCATATATAACTTATTACACCCAAGCATACCCTTTGATATACTCTAAGAGTCTTAAGGAATAAGTCAAAGTGTAATTCATTATATATAAGATACTATGATGATCTCAAGTCTAAGGATCATTTGTATTACTATCACTACTGAGAATTTCTATTGTGGTAAGTAAAACTCCATTAGGTATTCCTTAGCGAGTCACGTTCGGTGAACTTATTCTCTAATAAGCACCTACATACTTGCTTTAGTGTCTCCACACAAATGATCATGAGATCAATCATCCTCATCCAATAAATGAAGAAAGCAGCGTATGTACCCAATCTATCCGGATTCACTAATCCCCAATTTAGTAATCCAATGATTGGGAACTATTTTAGTTTTAAGCTTTCTAAGAATTTAGATCTCATTAGAATGATCATCATCATTATTCTAAAAGCGTTGCTTAAAACTATGGGTTTATCACATATTATTAAAAATAAACACCATGTAGATAATAAATGCCTTTAATAAATAATTCTTTTATTAATAAATAAATAAGATTGATTACACAAAGATATGCTTTATCATCATATATGATTGGCTTGTATGCATAATACTTTCGGGAATATCACATGCGTGTGTTTTTACACGGACTGGTTCCATTGTTTATTATTATTCAAAGATTTATTATTACATTGGATCATCCTGTTTGTGAATTTCACCGACTGGTTCCGTTATTATTATTCTATTGGAATAACACATCTATGCAATACTGCATTGCGTGGTGATTTCTTTTGTTATTCCATTCTTTATTATACCCGGTTGGTTAAAACTTTGACTTCTATACTCCATGAAATTAGTAGAATATCCTTGATATTTGCATTTAAGTCCCAGTATCTTTTCATGGAAATATTCTTACGATCATTCTTGAATTTTACTCTACAAAAGCAATTATCTTGTTGACAATTTGGGCGTTACTAATTTCTGGATAAAATAATTCTTGAATTTGTTTATTGAATTATTATGTCATTGTCATCATCCTCATGTTATATTATGTTATCTTTGGCTTACGTGCATAGATGAACTTAGTATGATTATGACCAGGAATCATTCGGTATAATCATGGCTTGTTATAAATGATGTGATAAAAGTCCTCGGTATTCGTAATGCGATGATGGATAGTTTTGGTATGATTATGACCGGGGTGATTCGGTATAGTCATGACCATTAATAATTTGATGAAAATCCTTGACTGTGGTATAGGGATGATTAGATATTGTGGTTTATTCATTAAACTGAGTCTTAATGATAAAAATTTATGAAAACCTTTTAAAACCTAAAAGATAGTAGACTTTATTTTCTACTTGACTCTTTTAATGGATTGCATATTCTGCTGCAGTTAAACTGGTTGTCTATTGTATTTTATCAGTTTAAAACTGTTGAAGGCTAATGATAATTTATTCTGCATTATCTTAGTCATAATATTTCTTCTTGGGCTAGTTGAGCTCACCCTTTCTTTCCTTTATTCTCTTCGGAAATGAGAACACATATTTGAGACGAGTCGGGGAGCAGAGTAATGGTCCGGAGGATAGCATTAGTAGTCCTCACTATTACGTGAAATAGTGTGATAATAGTTGTAATGAGGACTCCTTTTGAGTTTGTATAATATCTAGTAGACAATATTTGTATTCAAACTCACGGTTTATGTCGTATTGTATACGATGTTATATTAGTAAGTTGTATTTGAATTTATGTACCATGTAAGTGGCGACCCAAGATGGGTGGCGTATACCTAATTTTGGGCGTCGCGGTTGGTATCGAGCTTAGGATATGATCCCTGGTGAGATGTGAGATAAGAACTAGGAGGGAGAGAGCGGAATTCCTTCATTAGTATGACCTACCTAAATTTATTTGGTATTTAATTGGTCGGTCGAGTATAGGGATAATATGTGATATGTTAATTAACCCTTGTTTTGTGATGGTGTTTGAGAATGACATCCGAAAATCTTTGAGATAAGAAAAGGAGCACACGAGAGTGTTGATTCATTTCAAACAAAAGGTAACGACCAACAATACGATAATAATCATCTTTGGTGGCAAGCAATTATCAAAACAATGATAACCATCGTGGGGAAATTATCATGCTAAGAATGGTAACCACTTGATTGGTAATCACGGCAAAGATAAATAAGTGGAAATCGTAAGAAGAGAAGGTCATTTAGCTCAATTTTGTTGTGCACCAAAGTCAAGTCTAGCTGGGGACGGTGGCACCAAAGGTGGATATGGACAAAACAAAGTCGTTGGTTTTAGGAAGTGCATTTTTCATGACTTCTCAAAAAGCGAGTAAACCGCGAACGAAGTTAGCGGGTTAGTTAATTATAAATTCATGAAGTCTATACCTTATAAGATATCTGGGTTCTACCCATTATTTTATCTCTCTTGCTTTGCGTTCAACGTTTAAATTTGACTCAGGAGAAGTTAGACTTTGACTTATTGGTTGAAACTTCGTTAGTAGGAATTATTTTTAAATCTTGTTTGATTCAAATAAACACTTTCACATTACATGCCGATCTTATCTTTTGAAAAAACTTGCCTTTGATGTGATTTTAGAATCAATTGGTTAACTACTCATCATGTTTTTCGTAAGGTTGTTAGCTTTTATATTCATAACCAACTTTGTTATGCGAATTCAAGTAACCAAACTACTAAAGTCAATTATTGTCATATCAAGCCATAAAGTAAAGAGCCCGAACCTTTCGTTGTTGACTTCCTTGTGTGGAATGCAATCGAAGCGGACTTTCACGTGGCGACATCGTGAATGAAGATGGAAAGTTTATAGGTATCATTGTGAGAGGTCTTTATCCGGGTTAAGGGATAGAAGTCACAGTTGATATTAATGTGACGTACTATCCAAGTCTTGGATGAAAGTAGAGTTTTGAATGATATTTCTATCATTAATAAATTTCTTAGCGTATTCTTGAAGACTTCCTAGCCTACCCTAGAGCGTGAAATCGAATTTTGTATTGAAAGTCTGAAAAACCCATTTCTTAAACCCTCAAATATTTCTTCAACTAAAATGAGCAGATTTACGTGGTTTATGATGAAAGTCATAATAAAAGCATTGGACTAATGAAAATTATGGGTATACGTGGTATTAGTAAGTGTTATGATGAGTTATGTTGGTTATTATGTGAAAACATGAAAGTTTCTTAGAAATCACAAAGAGTTGAAAAATCGAGTTTTGGTGAAAAGCGTAACATGAAATTCAATTGACCATATCTCCTATTATATTTTGAATTTTGAGTGTGGTCAAGTCCTAGAGTTAGATCTATGAGTTACCTAACTAATCCAAGTGGAATTACTAAAAAGGTGTTGTAGATTTTGTGTGGACTGATTTTAGCAAAAGGAGTGCAAAGCTGCAAAACTAGAAAAAATTTCTTTGCCATGATTTTAGAGGGACTGTTTGACCACTTAAATTATGAGAAAAATTCTGGACTTTTGGGACATGAAGGTATATGGTATAAAGTACCTCCTGTCCAAAAAATGAGCTCATTACGACTTAAAATGAGCAAGTTATGACTATTTCAATATTTAGGTTTTTAAAAAACGCTATAATCGGAGTTCTATAACTCGATGACCATGAAATTTAAACTGGAAGCTCACGTTAACATGTGTAAGGTCCTGCCAAGATTTGGGAATTTTAGGAGTTAAACTTGAGGTAGCTAATTTCTTAAGGAATTAATTAGAAATTTATTTTGAAAAATAGTAAATGAATTTTAAAAATTCGAGAAAATATATTTTCATTATGGGACTATATTATGCTAAATCCTTAAAAAGAAATATTTTTGGGACTAATTTGGTATTTTTCATGAAAATAGTTTAATTCTGAACATATGAGTTAAATATGTTATGTGAAGTAACAAAGTTGAAAATAAAATTTTATGGCTAGAGAATCCTATATGAGTATATGCAATATTTTTTGATGAGGATTTGATAATTGGTGATGATATCTTATGAGTATGGCATTTTGAATGATTAAATGCATTATATGATAAAAGCGTAAACAATTGAAATAAATTATTTATAAATTTAGAAGTGATTAAAATATTGTTATAATATTAATGATATTAGATTATGAGATTATTAAGTGATTGATAACATGGGGATATTCTTGAATCTGGATAAATTAAATTATAAATGTTTAATATTTATCCTTTATCTCATTTGATTGATTCTTTATATCATTATCCTCATGTTTATATTATGTTGAAAGTCATCGTATTCAGAAGTGCATAGATGGACTTGGTATGATTATGAGCGAGGATTATTCGGGTATAATCATAACCGTAATTGAAAACACGATTATCTTTTGGGCGTAGTGCATGGATAATTTGTGGTCGTGATACTAATGAAAACACGATTATCTTTGGTAGTAGTGCATGGATAATTTGTGGTCGTGATACTAATGAATACACGATTATCTTTGGCCGTAATGCATGGATAATTTGTGGTCGTGATACTAATGAATACACGATTATCTTTGGTCAGTAGTGCATGGATAATTTGTGGTCGTGATACTAATGAATAAACGATTATCTTTGGCAGTAGTGCATGGATAATTTGTGGTCGTGATACTAATGAATACACGATTATCTTTGGTAGTAGTGCATGGATAATTTGTGGTCGTAATACTAATGAATATACGATTATCTTTGGTAGTAGGTATGGATAATTTGTGGTCGTGATACTAATGAATACACGATTATCTTTTCGTAGTAGTGCATGGATAATTCGTGATCGTAATACTAATGAATACACGATTATCTTTGGTAGTAGTGCATGGATAATTTGTGGTCGTGATCTTAATGAATACACGATTATCTTTGGTAGTAGTGCATGGATAATTCGTGATCGTGATACTTAATGAATATCCTCGGCCTTTGTAGTGCGAGGATGATTCGATGATATGGATTAATTATTGAATCGAGTCTCAAAGAATGAAATATTAATTCATGGATGTGGTAAAAGTCATCTTTGGCCGTAGTGCATTGATAGACTTGGTATGATTATGACCAAGAATTATTCGATATAATCATGACCGTAATTGAAAACATGAATATCCTTGGCCAGTGGTGCATAGATAATTCGTGGTCGTGATACTATTAAGTTGAGTCTTAGCATTATTGGTTTTACAGCTGTATATCTTTGGCCTGTAGTGCAAAGATGAATTGTTAATGAATATCTTTGGCCGGATTGCGAAGATGAATTTAATATTTTTAACGATAAAGGTATTCAAGGTATCATCACCTCTTTATCATATCGTGCACGTACTTCTAATTTTGAGGGCGAAATTCCATAAGGAGAGGAGATTGTGAGACCCAGATTTTATCAATAAAGATTTAAATTTTATTGAAATAATTTTTAATATTATGGTGTGAATTTGAGATAATATTATAGTTGTGGGTAGTATTTATAAATTTTGCAAAAGTATGCAAGTGGTTATATTATATTCGATTGGTCTGGGGAATATTCATTTAGTAGGGAATATTAAGACAACTACTCAATCATTGGTGGACCCTACAATGTAATTCATGTCCGGATTGAGAAAACGACAAAAATATTTTATTGAAATAACGACGGAAGTTTTACCGTTGATCTTTGTTGAACTACTTCGGTAGTAAAAGTACAAGAATACGTGTGGTTGCATAGTAGCACACCAAGATTGATTATTGATGCTTATGTGAGAAGTCACTCGGTTTGATTCCATTATTGTCAATTAATAATATGAATTATTATAGCGATAATGACGTTTTGTTTTATTCGTATTATTAACGTAATAAAAGCGAAACATCTTTTATATAAAATGTAATACTTTATTAAAGTTTATTCTATAAATAGAATATATTATATTTTATTATGCATAGTGTTGCATAGTGTTTGTATAGTAAAATATTTTTATATAAATAGAATATATGATATTTTATTTAAAAGATTTTGCTTTTAAATATGGACCGTCAGATTAAAGTAAATCAATCCGGACCGTTTCATGGATTAATTACTATGCATTCTATTTTCCTATAAATAGAAGATCATTCCTTCATTATTTTCTTTTAATTCCTTTGAAACTAGAGAGAGAAATTATAGAGAGAAGTATAGAGAGAAAATCTATAGAGAGAAAAGAAGAGTATTCGGTACTTCACTACTTTGATATCCGGTGTCTTTTACGGTAAGGGATATTATTTGTTGTACGTAAGGGGTGTTATTCTTTCTTATTCATGAAGAGAACTTCTATTATTCCATTCATTATTATTCTGTTGGAATAACCTGTAAAAGTGGTATACCCTATACATAACCTGTATACGCGGCATACCCTATACTTGGTGAAATTCTTATATTATTCCATTTTTATTCATTCTTTTGGAATAACCTGTATACGCGGAATCCCCTATACTTGGTGATCTTCTTCGTTATTCCATTCTTTATTATTACATTGGAATATCCTCGTTCATGCGTGTGTTACACCGGACCGGTTCCATTGTTTATTATTATTAAAGATTTATTATTCATTTGGATCATCCATGCTTTGTGAATTTCACCCGATCCGTTCCGTTATTATTATTCGTTGGAATAACTTTTGTCTATGGCAATACCGCATGCATGGTGATTTCTTTTGTTATTCCATTCTTTATTATACCTGGGTTGGTTAAAACTTTGACTTCTATACTCCATGAAATTAGTAGAATATCCTTGATATTTGCATTTCGTCCGGTATCTTTTCATGGAAATATTCTTCTGATCATTCTTGAATTTTACTCTACAAAACAGTATCTTGTTGACAATTTGGACGTTACTAATTTCCTGGATAAAATAATTCTTGAACTTGTTTATTGAATTATTATGTCATTGTCATCATCCTCATGTTATATTATGTTATCTTTGGCTTACGTGCATAGATGAACTTAGTATGATTATGACCAGGAATCATTCGGTATAATCATGGCTTGTTATAAATGATGTGATAAAAGTCCTCAGTGGCCTGTAATGCAGTGATGGATAGTTTTTGGTATGATTATGACCAGGGGTGATTCGGTATAGTCATGACCATTAATAATTTGATGAAAATCCTTGACCGTGGTACAGGGATAATTAGATATTGTGGTTTATTCATTAAACTGAGTCTTAATGATAAAAATTTATGAAAACCTTTTAAAACCTAAAAGATAGTAGACTTTATTTTCTACTTGACTCTTTTAATGGATTGCATATTCACCGCAGATTAAACTGGTTGTCTATTGTATTTTATCGGTTTAACATTTGTTGAAGGCTAATGATAATTTATTCGCATTATCTTAGTCATAATATTTCATTGGGCTAGTTGAGCTCACCCTTTCTTTTCCTTTATTCTCGTGAAATGAGAACATATATTTGGATTTAGCCTCGAGAAGCGGAGTAATGGTCCGGAGGATAGCATTAGTAGTCCTCACTATTACGTGAAATAGTGTGATAATAGTTGTAATGAGGACTCCTTTTGAGTTTGTATAATATCTAATAGACAATATTTGTATTCAAACTCACGGTTTATGTCGTATTGTATACACGACAGTTATATTAGTAAGTTGTATTTGAATTTATGTACCATGTAAGTGGCGACCCAAGATGGGTGACGTATACCTAATTTTGGGGCGCCACACAATGCATGTAAATCGGAAGGTGTGTTTGGCCCAAACATCACCAATCATGTAATATAATGTAACGTAGCGAAACTAGGAATCGCACCCATACGCCTCCCACAACAACAAAACACCAAATGGCCAACTCCCATCTGAGAGCACAAAACGGAGGTGGTGGATCGATCACATCATTACGGAAGGTGTCATGCCCGGTGCTAAGAGGATATGCTGTGGTACCCCACAGTGGTTATAGCTCGTATACCCTACGGTATTCTAACAAAAATATCATGTCACAACACATGCGATATAATACCAAACAAAAGGGTTCTAACGTGTACATGTTCGATCGAACTAATTATCAATACAAGTCTCCAAAACATACTAATAACGTATATCACTACTTAAAATCGAAATTAATATTAACCATGATAAACAAGTTCAAAGAGTACAAACATGAGTTCTAAATATCAATGCTCCAAAAGCGAAACTATCACGTGGATTTGAGAAGGAACAAACATGCTAAACAATAACTAACTTCTAAAGCGAAAACAAAACGAACAAATCAACATTAAAAGGATTATCAAGGAGAAGATGCGGAATCCAGGTACTGAATTAGGCAATGTAATACCCAAAGTATAATCCAAAACACGCTTTTAGACTCTCTCCGTTCAATCTAAATAATTTAATAAGATTTAAGTACAATCCAATCATTAATAAAATAATATTATTAAATTTATTATTAAAACTTTTATAACTTGTCGGCAAAATTAAATAATCTAAATTAATATACATAATTTTAATTTGATTTACCAATGTTGATTTATAAGTTTCATGGCTGAATACGTATTAAAATATTATATATATATATAATATAAAAAGAAATCAACACCTGCAGGCAATCATGCAATCAACATTTACATCTATATATATATAATCGCTATATAATAATAGTATATTTAGTAATAATAAAAGTCTGCCAAAACTGAAATCCTACATAACCTACTAAACATATATAATCCTTATTATGTACAACAACTTATAACTGAACCACTTTATCATTTTTTTTTATTTTTTATTTTTTTATTTTTGAAAAGCAATCATCAATTTTTATGCACAGCAATTCACGTACACAACATATAACTTAGAACCTGTTTAATTAATTCAATATGCCAATCAATTACAAGTTACAACCATTCATTACTAATAGCAAGATTATAATACCTTTTCGTTTTTCCTATTCAACAAAGAATCTGCAAATTTTCTCTTCTTTTTTTTTTTCTTGCTTATTTATCCTTTTGTTCTCCTCTCGCCTCCTTATTTTTGTCAATTATCAGATGTAGATGTACGTGAAAATTAAGATAGATTAGGGTTTAAATATTTATTTATATAATTGATGAACTTCCTTAATTTAAATAGAATTTTAATTTTACTCACATAAATTAAGCCCAAATAAATTTTTAAGGCCCAAATTTTACAAATTTAATATCCAACATTATTACTATTTATTAGCCCACATAACTTAAATGACTAGTTTGACCCAAATAAAAATAAAGTCCATAAAATATGTTTTAAAACAAAATAATTTTTTTTATATTATTTTTTGGATATTACATCACCTACCCTTAAAAAGAATTCGTCCCGGAATTAAAAGAATAAACGTATCTAATTATTAAAAGATGCGGATATTCCGCTCGAATAGACTCCTCCATCTCCCATGTAGCCTCCTGCTCTGAATGATTCCTCCGCAAAACCTTAACAAATGGAATTGTCTTCCTCCTCATAATCCGCTCTTGACGATCCAAAATCGCCTTGGCTTGTTCATCACAAGTAAGGTCCTCCCGAATCTTATCAAACGGATATTGCACCACATGCAACGGATGATAATTGTAACTTCTCAACACCGACACATGGAACACATTGTGCACATGAGCTAGTCTGCGGAGGAAAAGCTAATCGATACGTTAACTTCACCTGACCCTCTCCAAAATCTCAAATAGACCAATATAACGCGGACTAAGTTTCTCTTTTAACCCAAATCGTCGAATACCCTTCCAAGGAGAAACTTTTAGAAACACATGCTCACCAGGTTCAAACTCTAAAGTCCTCCTATGCTTATCAGCATAACACTTCTGTCGTGATCGAGCCGACTTCAATTTCTCTTTAGCCACCGCTACCTTCTCCGTAGTGATTTGGACTAACTCAGCCCTTCTATGGCCCCTTCAACGCGTCATCCCAACAAGTTGGTGCCCGACATTTCCTACCATACAATGCCTCAAACGGAGCCATTCCAATACTTGCATGCCAGCTGTTGTTGTAAGCAAACTCAACTAAGCTCAAGTAATCATCCCAATTACCCGACCACTCAAGTGTACAAGACCTCAACATATCCTCTAATGTCCGAATAGTCCTCTCTGATTTCCCATCGGTTTGCGGATGGAAAGAAATCAAGTTGAAGCCGAAAAGTGCCCCAAGCTCGTTGAAACCCTTTCCAAAACCTTGAAGTGAACCGTGGGTCCGATCTGAAACAATAGACACCTTGGGAGTACCATGAAGTCTAACAATCTCTAACTTTTGAAAGATTTGTGCCAACCTATCCAACGAGTAACCCTCATGGATAGCCAAAAAGTGCCGATTTAGTCAACCGATCCACCACTACCCAAATGGCATCATTCTTTACGAAAGTCTTGACGAAACCAAATACAAAATCCATCGTGATATCCTCCCACTTCCACACACTAGAATGTCTAATCATTGCAACAAGCCACTAGCTCGTTGATGTTCTATCTTCACTACACGACAAGTGAGGCACTTCCCAACATACTCACCACATCTCGTTTCATCCCATTCTACCAAAAATTCCTCTTCAAATCCCTATACATCTTTGTAGAACACGGATGAATAGAAAATGGCGAACTATGAACCTCACCAACACTGACCTCTCGAATGATTGGATCCAATTTTGACACACAACCGCTCACACAACCAAATCACACCATGGTCATCAATACGAAACTCGATCGCCGCTTGCCCTCCTCTAGATTCTCTGCACATACTCCATAACTCCCCATCTTCCTTTTGAGCTTCTTTTGACCATGAGATAAGAGAGGACTCCACTCTCATACCCGCCAAATGCCCATCTAAAACCTCAGACATACAACTCCAACTCGATCCGCTCCATATCTAAAATAAGTCGAGGTTGTGTAATAATAATTGCTACACTACTCTCCCCGAACTCTTTTACAAGAAAGCATCGCAACCACATTTGCCTTCCGGGTGATCTTCAATTTAGCATCATAATCCTTTAGAAGCTCCAACCAACGCCTACGCCTCATATCGAGCTCCTTACGAGTGAAAATGTATTTAAGACTTTTATGATCGGTGAAGATAGAAAAGTAGTATGCACACAAGCCAATCATGTTTGATGATAAAGCATATACTTTGTAACAATCTTATTCATTTATTAATAAAAAGTATTCATTTATTAAAGGCTTTTAATTATCTACATGATCTTTGTTTTATAATATGTGATAAACCCATAGTTTTAAGCAATGCTTTTAGAATAATGATGATGATCATTCTAATGAGATCTAAATTCTTTGAAAGCTTAAAACTAAAATAGTTCCCAATCATTGGATTACTAAATTGGGGATTAGTGAATCAGGATAGATTGGTACATACGTTCTTGCTCATTGGATGAGGATGATTGATCTCATGAACATTTGTGTGTGGAACACTAAAGCAAATATGTAGGTGCTTATTAGAGAATAAGTTCACTTTGAGCATTGGCTCGCTAAGGAATACCTAATGGAGTTTTATTTGTCCGTCGATAGGAATTCTGTAGTGATAGTAGTACAAGTAATCCTTGGACTTGAGATCATCATAGTATCTTGTGTATGATGAGTTATACTTTGACTTATTCCTTAAGACCCTTAGGGTATATCAAAGGTATGCTTGGGTATAATAAGTTATACATGGAGATAATGTATGATCGATAAAGAATCTACCACTTCTAATAAAAGAAGAGAAATGTCCTATGTGATTCGATAAATGACAACCCAGTAGTCCTTGGTTAAAGCGAATGAAATTAGAAAGGAGTTTCTAATTTGCATTATTTGAGTTGTGCATTTAAGAGTCGAAATACATATAATTAAATAAAATAAGACTTGTGAAGTAATTCCATGTCTTATATTTAATTGGGACATTGTATGGTGGAAGGATTGAATTGTATGGTAACTATTTACTCAAAGGTTCTTTTATGATTAATGTTGAAATCTATATTATCCGGAAAGTCGTTGATCATTAGGGAGGCTTATCCCTATTGTAGAATAAATATTATTTATTTAAATAAATTAATTGTTTAATTTATTTATTTAAATAAGATTAGAATTGTTCTAATTGATTTATTCACAACCTGTTTAATATGGAGAACCTAAAGGGTCACACCATAAAAGGAAGAATAATTATTTAGGAAGTTAATGACATAATCGTAATAATATGTTAAGTATATTTAATTTAATCTATGGTGATAGAATAAATTAAATAACTTAATATTTATTATTTAATATTTTAGAAATATTAAATATAAATTAATAAGAGAGTCTTATTAATATTATTACAATTATTATTATTTTAATTTCTAAAAGAGTTTAGGAATTAATTTAATATAAGTACTCTCATTTATTCCTAATAGGATTAGGAGGGAAAATTAGTTAAAGGAGTTTAATTAATTATCCCTAATAAGATTAGGGAGCTTAATTAATTAAAAGAATTTAATTAATTAAATAAAACTCAATTCCTTAATTGTTAAGGTGGGTTGCCCACATCTATAAATAAGAGGAGTCTTATTATGGGTGTAATGGGTTGTTGATTTTTCAACATACGTAATTCCAATAGTTGGGAGAGTACACCCTTTCTATAGAGATAGAAAACTAGGGTTTAGCCAACCACCCTTCTTCTTGAATTTTCTTCTTCCTTGGTGGATCACCTCTAGAGGCCAAACATTTGGGTGACTAACGTTGATCAAAGGAATGAACCAAACCCGGTGGATTCAAGATTGAACACGAAAGGATTTGGAGGTGAACTTGTACCTGAGGAAGCTCGATCTTCAAGGGTATGATTTTATTCTTTATCTTTTCGTTTAATTAATAATTATGCATAAAGGTGATCCGTATATGGTTTGTAAATTTTTAAACTCGATTTTTCACGCTTAGCATAATTTTGCAATTTGATCATACATGTATGAATATTACAAACCTAATAATGGCATCAGAGCCAAACCTTTATGCAAATTATTAATTGTTTTATTTGATATGTATATTGATATGTGTTTAGAATAATTTAATTGGGCATAATTTTATTGTATAAAATTTAAATAAAAAAAAACCGAAAATAGATTTCGTAAAAAGCAGGTCATGCAATTAAAAAAAAAAAAAAAGCTTAAAAAAAAAAAAAACTTGAAAGTAACGCCGCATCTTAAAATCGATACAAGAGGCAACTCACGGATATTTTTTTTTTTATATTACCGAAATGCCAAGTTATGTAATATATATATATTAGAAATGCCAAGTTATGTAATATATATATATATACCTAAATGCCAAGTTATGTAATATATATATATATATATATTATATATTATTATATATATATATATATATATATATTATTCTTTCTTATTTTATAATTAAAATAAAAGTTTATTTTAATTTTAAAATAAAAGGTTTATTTTAATCTTAAAATAAAAGGTTTATTTTAATTTTAAAATTAGAATTTCATGCTAACTAATTAGAGTTGAATTGGATTCCATAATAACTAATTGGAGTTGAAATTGGATTTCATGTTTTCTAAAATAAAAGAGATTTTATTTGTGAATAGGAAAAGTGAATCCATGTTTCCTTAAATAAAGGAGTTTATTTAGATATGAAATAAGATTTCATATTATTCAAAATAAAAGAGTTTATTTGTGAATAGGAAAGAAAATCCAAGTATTTCCTTAAATAAAGGAGTTTATTTAGATATGGAATAAGATTTCATATTATTCAAAATAAAGGAGTTTATTTATGAATAGGAAAGAATAATCCGTGTTTCCTTTAATAATAATTTTTTTTATTACATGGAATTGGATTCCATAATTAATTAAAATAAAGGAGTTTATTTTGATTAAAGATTTTGATTAAAATAAAATAGTTTATTTTATTCAAAATTGGATAAATTAAAATAAAATAGTTTTATTTTGATTTAAATTTGGATTAAAATAAAGGAGTTTATTTTGATTCAAAAATTAGATTTTATACTAACTAAATTTGCCCATTAAATGATATCAATATATATATTAAATATTTATTATTCATGAGATGAATGTTATTTATTGATGCATATGGTGATGTGTATGATAATAAATGATATTGATTATGGATTATTGACCAATGTGATTGGATTTTTATTTTAGTTGGATGCATGAATGTATGGGTTTTATTAAATGGGGTCTGCGTACCTCGTCTTCTCTAATTTTTCTTAATGTAAATTCTATCTCCTCCTATGTATTTCCCTTTTCACGATCAAGGTTTCTATTTATTTTAAATAGTTTTGTAATAGGAATAGTTAGAATTAATTTTAAAAAATTGGAGATCGAGGAACAAGGAGCTTGAAGACCCGATTTGTAATGGAGCAGGGTTTAAATGTAATAGTTATATTTAAATATTAATTTGCACTTTAGGGTTTGACCTTTTGGTTCACTTGGTGGCTCTAGTGAACCAAACTAGAAATAAAAGTCCATAATCAATCCGGGTAGAATATAGTATTCTATATGTGCATTCTTATACTATATATATATTATATATTATGCAAACATGCTTCGCATGTTAATTAATATGACGCGTATTTTATATATATATGTGTAATGCCGCTTAAACAAGAAGATGAGACAAATTAATAACAAAACCCTCAATTTTTTATATTAAGTCCTAAGCGTTCAAAGATATTTGGAATATCGAGCGTAAGCCTTTCTAGCATGATAAAATTAATAGAGTATTAAATATTTAATATGAGTTTGTTGTGTCACCACAAGGCAAGTATTAAGTATTTAAGATGTTAATTTATCACATTTGATGCTTATAAAGAAAATTGAACAATATTGTTTTGTTGTGTCACCACAAGGATGATATTTTCTTTTTGAATATATGGAGTGCTAGGTCGGACTTAACTTGGATAATTTTGATTCGGATGTGCCACCACTTGATCAAAATAATCTAAGAGGCAAAATACAAGGAGTTGCATAGTTGATGTAATTGACAAAAGTTGTCTACCTATTTATTTATATATAGTTTGTTGTGTCACCACAAGGCTATATACATTTGAAATGGGATCCTTATTCTCACTAGCAGATCTTTAATTTGATTTTGTCGAACTATATAAGTGAGGGTAATATAGTTTGAAGAAAATAGTGGGAGATACCAATTTAAAACAAGACCTAAATTATTTTGGTAATTAATAAAAGAATGTATGTTAAAATGTTGTTAAATACAAATTCATTTACAAAATTTTACAATGTCTAAATTACTATCACTGCGAAGCATATTAGATGCTAAATTAACCAAACCGAATTAAAGAGATTGGTTAAGGAATTTGAGAATAGTTCTCATAGCTGAAAAGCTATCTTATGTCCTTGTCGCCTATCCTCAATGATGGTTGCAGATAATGCCTCGAGGAAGACATTGCTACTTTTAGAAAGTGGCGAGAGATGATGCCTGATTGGCTCGATGCATCATGCTCGCATCCGTGAAGTAATGAGCTTGAGCGTCAAGATGAAACTATGGATGCTCCTACTATATTCCTGCACATCAAGTAGTTGATGGTAAAGAAAGTAGGACCCGATAGATATCGAGATATCTAAGGAGCTCTTCCGATCTAGAATGGCCAATGGCACTATAGTATGAAGATAAAAGGTTCTTAACATGATCAATTTGATTGATCAATTAGGATATTGGTTTTGTCATGGATGGAGAGTTGAGCCAAGATTTGATCTTGCACTCACTCCGGACTCCTTTCACAATTGTTGTGAATTTTTCATATAAACAAGCTAGATATCGCCTCTACTTTGATTTGCTTAACATATTGAAAAATGTTGAGAGTCACTTTCAATAAGGAAAGACCATGTCTTCTTGGTAGGGGCCAAAGGATCTTACGAAAAGAAGAGCGATTCAAAGAAGGTAAATAGAAAGGCATAAACAAAGGATAATAAGAACAAAGCGTCACGGATAAGAAAGGGGTTTGCTTCCACCGCAATAAGCCCTGGACCTTTGAAAAAAAAGCTGAGAAGCATCTTGCGAGAGGCTAACCAAAGAAGCTTAGTGAAGTTTTTACATAATCTGATTTTTGTTCATGATTGAAATAAATTTTTCTTTAAGTCGAGGTTCTACTTGGGTATTGGATACCGACTTTGGTTATCATAAATATAGATTTATGAAGGACCAAGCAGAAGTAGAAAGCTAAACAAATATAAGTAATCTATATGCGGAAAATGAAGCAAAGGTTCTTTGCATTAGCTATAGAAACTTATAGTTAGAAGATGCCTATGGCAAATCTATTAAGTCGATAAGTTGTTATTGTATTTCAATTCTTGTTAGAAACATTATTTCGCTTTTATTGTTGAATGATAAAATTTTTGGTATTATAATTAAGAACAATTGTTGTTACATTTATAATAATAATGTTTTGTATAAAAACTGGAATATTACTTAATAAATTTTGTATACTTGACTTTACATGAAAATAATTTTGCATATTGAACAAATTAGTATAAGAAAAGGAGATGATCATTCAAAGAGTTGAATGTATGTATTTGTTGAAATACAAGTGTGAATTATTTGAAAGGTTCAAAGAATTGAAGTGAAACAAATTGGCAAAGTATTAAGATTCTTTGATTAGATCAAGGAATAAATACTTGTGCAATAAGTTTCTAGATCATCTCAAATGGTTTTCTCATAATGGACACCTCCTCGATCTGCTAATAATTGATTGATGTATCCGAAAGGAAAAATCGTACCTTGTTGGACATAGATGCGGTCCATAATGATTTTACTGAGCATCCAAAGTATCCTTTTAGGGTCATGTCCTAGAAATGGGTTGCATATCTACGAAAATGGTAACCTCAAAATCCGGCCCCAAGACTCCATAAAAGTTATGGACGGGGAGGATTCCTAATCTTAAGTATGTTAAGATAAAGGGTTGTCAACTTATGAAAACGGTTTCAAAGGATAAGCTTGGGACAAGATTTGACATGTACAATTTGTGGGACATCCTAAAGTAAGTTTAGGGTATATGTTTCTATAATCCTACTTAGCAAAAGGTGTTTATTACGAAACACGGCGCTTAAGATAAAGGTGTTTATCATTAAAAGGGGCTAGTGGGAGGATAATAGATCTTGAAGAGTTCAAGAACCACAAAACACTATAAGTCAAATAAGAGGAACTGTAGATGACCTATTGTACCACAACCAAATCGTAAATGCGGAATAGTACAAGAAGATACCTAGGAGGTATGGATTCATCATGGATGATGATGATGAGGTACACATCATAGGAGATGATGATCCGATTACATCGATGAGGTAAGAGTTCTAGTGTGTACAAAAGGGTCGATTGGGGGGCGTCGTAAAATTTCTAGTATTATATGTTGATATACTACGGATAAGGAATGACATATACTAATGCTACAATCAGTAAAGATAAAGTTGTCTAAACACTCCTCCATGAATGGTTTTGGAAGAGTATCTTAATTGGGGATGCAAATCTATATAGATAGATTTAAAAGGATGCTCAACTTAACCCAAAGAACGTATATTCATTTGATGCTAAAGTCGTTTAGCATGGCAAACTCAAGAGATGTCTCATGTTGATGAGCTATGGAGTGTATCTCTCTTATATAGTCCACAGAATCACGAAAAGAGAGGTCGCATGAGTGACAATCATGTATGCAAATGAAATATACGAGACACGATGTTGATCGGTCATATATGGAGAAGTTCTTTGTGAGTCGGTGAAAAACATCTTAAAGTGCTTAAGCAGCACTAAGGATGTGATCATATTTATGATGGGTCTAAATTAAAACAAGAGGGCTTAATGAGACTCAAGTTTTTCGAGACGAGACCAAGACGACGAAAATCAACTTTAAGGTAAAGTGTTACCTTGAGCGATTAGTGCGATGAATTGGAAAGGTTCCAAACAATGACAAAGAGTTCTTTGGTTTAGTGATAAAGACAAAGTATATAGCTATAAATGAAGCTGCAAGATGATTGTTTGGATTAAAAGTTTATTACAGAACTAGGAATAGTTCCCAAGTCTCATCTTGGATCTAAACATGTGTTGTGGCACTTTCATTTGATTATTAGAATCATTGAAAGATGGGAAATCATTATAGAGATAGTGGACTCTCATGAACAACATTACATATCCATTAACTAAAGCTTATCCAGCGGCGAGGATAATCGCCACTTAGAGAAGAAGAGTATAAGATACCATGACGATTGGCTTTAGTGCAAGTGGGAGATTGAAAGTAGTATGCACACAAGCCAATCATGTTTGATGATAAAGCATATACTTTGTAACAATCTTATTCATTTATTAATAAAAAGTATTCATTTATTAAAGGCTTTTAATTATCTACGTGATCTTTGTTTTTTATAATATGTGATAAACCCATAGTTTTAAGCAATGCTTTTAGAATAATGATGATGATCATTCTAATGAGATCTAAATTCTTTGAAAGCTTAAAACTAAAATAGTTCCCAATCATTGGATTACTAAATTGGGGATTAGTGAATCCGGATAGATTGGTACATCGTTGCTTGCTTTCGTTGGATGAGGATGATTGATCTCATGATCATTTGTGTGGAACTAAAGCAAATATGTAGGTGCTTATTAGAGAATAAGTTCACCGAACGCATTGGCTCGCTAAGGAATACCTAATGGAGTTTTATTTTGCTGTCAATAGGAATTCTGTAGTGATAGTAGTACAAGTAATCCTTGGACTTGAGATCATCATAGTATCTTGTGTATGATGAGTTATACTTTGACTTATTCCTTAAGACCCTTAGGGTATATCAAAGGGTATGCTTGGGTATAATAAGTTGTACATGGAGATAATGTATGATCGATAAAGAATCTACCACTTCTAATAAAAAAGAGAAATGTCTATGTGATTCGATAAATGACAACCCAGTAGTCCTTGGCGGCGAGAATGAAATTAGAAAGGAGTTTCTAATTTGCATTATTTGAGTTGTGCATTTAAGAGTCGAAATACATATAATTAAATAAAATAAGACTTGTGATAATTCCATGTCTTATATTTAATTGGGACATTGTATGGTGGAAGGATTGAATTATACGGTAACTATTTACTCAAAGGTTCTTTTATGATTAATGTTGAAATCTATATTATCGGAAAGTCGTTGATCATTAGGGAGGCTTATCCACATTGTAGAATAAATATTATTTATTTAAATAAATTAATTGTTTAATTTATTTATTTAAATAAGATTAGAATTATTCTAATTGATTTATTCACAATAGGTTTAATATGGAGAACCTAAAGGGTCACACCATAAAAGGAAGAATAATTATTTAAGAAGTTAATGGCATAATCATAATAATATGTTAAGTATATTTAATTTAATCTATGGTGATAGAATAAATTAAATAACTTAATATTATTATTTAATATTTTAGAAATATTAAATATAAATTAATAAGAGAGTCTTATTAATATTATTACAATTATTATTATTTTAATTTCTAAAAGAGTTTAGGAATTAATTTAATATAAGTACTCTCATTTATTCCTAATAGGATTAGGAGGGAAAATTAGTTAAAGGAGTTTAATTAATTATCCCTAATAAGATTAGGGAGCTTAATTAATTAAAAGAATTTAATTAATTAAATAAAACTCAATTCCTTAATTGTTAAGGTGGGTTGCCCACATCTATAAATAAGAGGAGTCTTATTATGGGTGTAATGGGTTGTTGATTTTTCAACATACGTAATTCAATAGTTGGGAGAGTACACCCTTTTACATAGAGATGAAAACTAGGGTTTAGCTAACCACCTTCTTCTTGAATTTTCTTCTTCCTTGGTGGATCACCTCTGAGAGGCCAAACATTTGGGTGGCTAACGTTGATCAAAGGAAGGAACAAACCCGGTGGATTCAAGATTGAACACGAAAGGATTTGGAGGTGAACTTGTACACGAGGAAGCTCGATCTTGAGGTATGATTTTATTCTTTATCTTTTCGTTTAATTAATAATTATGCATAAAGGGAGATCGGGTATATGGTTTGTAAATTTTTAAACTCGATTTTTCCACGCTATAAATTTTGCAATTTGATCAAATAATAATTTACAAACCTAACAGATATCACAAGTCTCTCCATACAAATAGGTGCCTCAAATCTTTAAGGCAAAGATCACCCGCTAACTCCAAATCATGTGGGTAGTTCACCTCATAAGGTTTAAGTCGCCTCAGAAGCATAAGCAATCACCTACCGTGTTGCATCAAAACACACCCCAAGCCCTTCTTAGAAGCATCACTATAAACTCGTCGGTACCCTCCTATCCCCGACGGCATGCAAGTATAGGAGTCATCACGAGTCGTTTCTTCAATTCCTCGAAACTCTTCTCCCGCTCCTAATTCCACACAAACTTCGTGCCCTTTCTCATCAACTGAGTCAATGGCAAGGCGAGTAAGGAAAATCCTTCCACAAACCGCCTATAATACCCTGCCAAACCCAAGAAACTCCTAATCTCTGTCACCGTAGTAGGTCTTGGCCATTTAGTGATAGCCTCAACCTTCGCAGGATCCACCTTAATGCCTTCAGCAGAAACAACGTGGCCCAAAAATCTAACCTCCGCTCCAACTAAAACTCGCGATTTAGAGAATTTAGCATACAATTTCTCATTCTCGCAAAATCCCAACACCGTGTCTTGAAGATGCTCCTCATGCTCTTCCTTAGACTTGGAGTAAACCAAAATGTCATCAATAAAGACACGACAAATTGGTCCGGTACTCCCTGAACATCAATTCATCAAATCCATAAACATCGCCAAGGCGTTAATACGCACCGAATGGCATCACCGTAAACTCATAATGCCCATATCGAGAGTACGAAAAAGCCGTCTTAGGGATATCCTCATCCTCACCTCAAATGATGATAGCCCGATCTCAAGTCTATCTTTGAAAAATACTTACGCCAAGTCAGTTGGTCAAACAAGTCATCAATCCTCTAAGAATGGATACCGATTCGATGGTGATCTTGTTCAACTCTCCGTAATCTATACACATATTTCATGTACCCATCATTCTTCTTCACAAACAAGATTGGAGCACCCACGGTGAAACACTCGGCTAATTACACCACGATCTAACAGTTCTCTGAATCGCTCCTTTAACTCCTCATGCAACTCCAACGGTGCCATCCGTCTGGCACCTTAGAAATAGACCAAGACCGTGAACAAGCTCAATAGCAAATTCCACTTCCCGCTGCGGTGGCAACCCTGACAACTCCTCAGGAAATACATTGGAAAAGTCACAGACAATCGGAACATCCTCAATACGAGACTCACCCTTAGAGGTATCTTTCACAAACGCCAAATACCCATCACAACCCTTTGCCACCAACTTTTCAACCTTCAAAGCTGAAATTAACGTCACCACTCTACTCGACTGAGAACCCTGATACACGAATTCTGGAGACTTCACATCTCCAAATATAACCTTCTTTGCCTGACAATCAATAGTGGCTTGGTGTTTATCCAACCAGTCCATCCCAAGAATGACATCAAAATCGTGCGCATATACATCGGAAGAAGATTAACGCTACGCTTATCGGACACCCTCGATACAAATCGAAATAACAATGAAGTCCCCATCGGGTAGCAATAGACATAACAGTAATCTAAAAATCGAGATGGCACGCCCAAGTCGAACAAAAGACCGAAAGCAACAATGGAATGAATAGATCCGTCAGATCAAATAAAATAGAAGCCTCGCGATTACCAACTAAAAAAGTGCCAGAAACAATACCTGGTGCACCTGCCACCTGATTATATGTCAAGGCAAATACTCGACCTGTAAGACCCCAACTTATTATTAATGAAATTTAATTTTCTCTATTTATTATTTTGAAATTGTGACGCCCCCAAAATAGGTATACACAACACCCATTCTGAGTCGCCAAATACATGGTACAAGAAGCAAACTACAACTTCAATAATACAAATGTCGTGTGAAATACGACAATATATCTTTGTGAGTTTAAATATAATATTGTCTTCTAGACAATATCCACACATAAATAAATCCCCATCATAATTATTGATTCATTATTTTACAAAATGGTGAGGACTACTAAACAACTCTCTCTAGAACCTTCATTCCATACCCGAGCTAGTACTCGCATTTACATTTCGCCGCCTCACGAGAAGAAAAATGGAACAACAAGGAAAAGGGTGAGCTCAACTAGCCCGATAAAAAGAATATTATGACTAAGATAATATACAACAAATTATCGTTAGTCTTCAACGAGGGAAAAATCGATAGAATCTGATAGAATGACAAGTTTGGATCAATATTCGCATGATTGAAATAATAATTCATAGAAGAGTTACGTAGAGAATGAAATCTACTATAATCTATGAATTTAACGGTCCATCATCAATATTTTATCCTGTAACATCAATCGATATACATACGGAATCAAATATTCATCTTTGCACTTACTGAGGCCGAAGATATTCATCGATTAAGTCGTATTCATTTAAACACTGTTCATCTTTGCACTCTGAGCCAAAGATATTAATCAATCGGTCGTATTCATCTCAACACATTCATCTTTGCACTACTACGGCCAAAGATATTCTTCAGAAATCATTCATCTTTGCACTACTGAGCCAAAGATATTCAATAATATCATCATTTAAGGCCGAGGATGATGAAAATATTTTTAAGAAAGCGAATCCGGTGAAACAAAATGACGAGGATTAAGGATTAAGGATTCGTACTTGGTTTTATCCACGCCCAAAAATACCTCAAAATAATCATAGTGGTGTAAAATTCAAGAATGATCAAAACATGGATCTGATCGAGTTAGTATCCGAATAGATATTTTAGACGAAAAGAAGAAATTTTATTTTTAAATTGAATAAATAGTATCGTGAATAGTCTTGTAGTATCGTGAATAGTCTTAAGTATCGTGAATAGTAACTCAGAGCACCAAAAGATAGAAATTCCACAAAAACATCTTCACGCTTCATGAATAGTACTCGTGAATAGTAACTTCGTGAATAGTAACTCATGAATAGTAACTTCGTGAATAGTAACTCATGAATAGTAACCCATGAATAGTAACCCTGAGCATGAAAAAGTTCAAATTTGATAAAAACTTGAGATCGACATTTCGATTATAATGATATTGAAGAAATAATATCATTCTGAAAAAAATAATATCCCTTACCTCGAAAGATCAGTCTTACAAATTTGAAACTTTGGGATATAGGCTATGACTTGGACTTACAGACCAGTATAGCAATACTCAAAGTATACTCAAAATACTCACAAGAATATCGCTCGATAATATAGAGAGAAAACTTGGTTTAAACGGTGTGATTTTCAATTCTAACTAAGCACCTATTTATAGGAAATTGCTTAGAACACCAAAAGCGAGAAAATTTAATAAATTAATAATATAATTATATTATTTTCTACACATGTCTAGAATCTGATTTCAGCCATCAAACACATGCCACCTTCTAGAAAAAAATAAGAAAAAACGTTTTTCTAATTTTAAATATTTTAAACTTCAAAAATCAATTATTTGAGACTTGAACTTCAATAATTCATAATAAATAGCCCTTTCATCAGAAAATTCAGAATCTCGCGAGTTTTTATAGGAAATTCAATTCTCTACAACTTTGCAGAAGAAAGTTTTTCCAAATTCCAATCGAGAAATTGGCCAAGAAATCCACAAGCGGGCAATTTTACTGGTATAATCAAATTTCGATTCGATAAATGGGGTCCGCAGAGCATGTTTAACATGTTTTAAACATTTATTGCAACAAAAATACTCTTCCTCCTCGTATACTCATATATCCCACATTCATTGTAAAAATATCATAGTTAATATATTATTAAAATAATATATTTAAATGAATTATTTTATCGAGAAAAAGATAAAATATTAATTTTCAACAATTGTCATTTTAAAATTTTCTCCATCTATATCCACATAAAATCAATATTTTCCTCATCATATAAATCAATAATTAATTATTCACAAATAATATTACTGAGAATCACAATATTGATGACGAGGCGGGTTCGAGGAAAGAGGGGCTTTCGATAAGAATTTCTTCTTCTTGGTGGCTTGATTAGGTGACCAAACCTCTCCTTGAGGCGAACTTTCTAGACATTGCCAATAATGTTATCTAATAATATTATTAGGATAATATGAATTATTGCTTCGATAATGAAAGATCTTTGTGTAATGACAATTATTGAAACAACAATGATATAAAATATCAATATGACAATTATTAACTCGATAAAATCTTTGAGCGGTAATTACGTAACCATTATTGAGTAGTGCCTTCTTTACGTAAGAATCAATAATTGGTGCAATCTGGTGTCTTCTTGTTCAACAACGGCGTATTAGTGTGTTTTTAACCATAGGGTATTCAACGATGATACTTGGTAACAACTTCGTAGTTATTTAAAAACAACTTATATTTGTCGTTTTCTTCATCCAATCGCTTTAGTTATGGGGCCCACATATGGTTTTTGGTTGGTAAATCGAATATTCCAAGCCGATCTGAATATTCCACGACCAAACGAATATTCCCAAACAACAATGAATATTTTATAACCACTTGCTTATTTTGAAATATTTGCGTATTTAACCATAACTATCCACATTAATCAAATCAACCCTTACTATTTCAAAATAATAAATAAAGGAAATTCCTTTTTATTTAAAAAAATTTTGGGGTCTTACAACCTCCCCTCCTTATGAAATTTCGTCCTCGAAATTGACGTACGTACCTGGTGTTTCGAAAAGGTGAGGATACCTCGCTTTCATTTCCGTTTCCAATTCCCAGGTCATTTCCTCTATAGCATGATTCCTCCACAAAACTTTAACTTGTGGTATAACCTTTCTTGGCGTAGGACATGCTCCTTCCTATCCAAAATCTTGGCGGTACCTCCTCATACGTTAAGTCTTGGCTATCTCGTCCGGTTTAACTTCTATAACGTGGTTCGGGTCTTTCACATATTTGAAATACGAGATATATGAAACACATTATGAACACGAGACATACTCGGAGAATGCTTGCAATAGTCTATAGGCTACATTTCCTATCGGTCGAGAATTTGAAATGGACCGATAAATCATGGATTGAGCTTTCCTCTCTTCCCAAATCTTGTAACACCCTTCCATGGAGCAACTTCATGACAATCGCATGATCCCTACATTAAATTCCACGTCCTTTCGATGAAGATCCGCATAACTCTTTTGTCGATCGATCTTGTTTGTATATCGTTTGTATCGTTGGAATCATTAGTCATACGTACTTAACTCGGGTCCCAACAATGTTGCTTCACCCACCTCATCCCAACATATTGGGGAGCGACATTTTCGTCCATATAATGCTTGAATGGAACCATGCCTATATTTGTTTAATAACTATTGTTGTATGAGAATTCCACTGATGGCAAGTACTTATCAACTTCCTTTGAAATCTAGGACACGAGTTTTAATATATCTTCAAGAGTTTGAGTAGTCCTTTACGATTGCCCATGGTTTGAGGATGGTATGCCTAAAGCCAATAAATAAATTCGTGCCCGTAGCTTTCTACAAACTAACCCAAAATCATGAAGTGAATCTTGGGTCACGATCTAAAACTATGGATCTTGGCATGCCATGCGATCTCACAATCTCATTTACATACATACTGAGAAAGGCGTTCGAGGAATAAGTCTCGTATCGGTAAAAATAAGCGAGACTTGGTTAATCTATCAACAATAACCCAAATAGCATTGATGCCTTGAGAAGCCGTAGGAAGACTCGTAATGAAATCCATAGTAATGTGTTTCCACTTCCATTCAGGAATCTCAAGTGGTTGCAGCGGACCCTTAGGTACAAGATGCTCGCCTTTACACGTTGGCAAGTTAAACACATCGAGATAAACTTTGCAATCTCTCTCTTCATATTGTTCCACCAAAATGTATGTTGAAGATCATAATACATTTTGGTACTTCCAGAGATGGATTGCAAATGGCGTATTGTGTGCCTCCATCATAATCTTGTACTTCAAATCAGTCGTTAGGAACACAAAAGTCTAGAGTGGACTCAAGTATTCCTTCTTCATCAATTCTCGCTTAGGAATAGCTCCTTCTTGTACTTTCTTCTTCATACGCATCGGCTCAAAGAGTCGGTGGCTTGAGCGATCTTAACTTTTTCTATTAAAGTTGGCTCTGTCGTATACTTGACATCATCGCTTTTCGTTCCGCATATGATCTTCTACTCATCGCGTCGGCTACCACGTTCGCTTTTCGGGATGGCATGATCGAACATGTCTTTGAAATGAGTCTCCTCTTGAGTTCTTGAAGCTCTTCCCACATTCCTTGCTCCATTGAATTTTGTATCTCTCTGAGTCAATTTGCGTTAATGGAATAGCGATTCGAGAATATCCTTCAACGAATCTCGATAATAACCAACTAAGCTGAAAGCTACGTATTTCGATTCTTGACTTAGGTTGCTCTCAATTGTGACTCATATCCCAATCTTGGATACGTCACAATGACACCTATCGATTTCTTATCGCACGAATATGGCGTCCCCCTACGGAGAGAGTGCGGCAGGTGTATTCCACAAAGGAAGTCACAAGATAAAGGCTCGGTACCAAATTCTATAGTTGAATTTTAACTCACGAAGTTCAATAGGAGCCATTCGATATGAGATTTTAGAAATGAGTTTTGTCTAGGGTTCAAAGTCGATACAAAATTTAATATCGAGCTTTGGGAGTAAGCGAGAAATTCTTGAAATCGTCGGGGAAAAATCAATAACAACGGGAATATTATTCAAATCGGCGTGTCTTTATTCAAATCCATAACATGGACTAAGAAAATTTGACATCAAGTAATAAGCGAATGACTTCATGGCTTGATATGAAAATGTTTGACTACTGATGGTTTGATTGCTTGAATTGAATAACGGGTTGCTTAGGAATATGAAAACTAACAACCTTACGAAAATAATCAATTTTGGCATGATGAGTAGTTAACCTTAAAATCACATCAAAAACAAATATCTCTATAGAAATAAGGTTAACGAGGTAATGTGATAGTGCTGACTGAATCAAGCAAGATTTATAAGCAGTGGATGTGATGAAAGTTTCTCTAACGGAGTTTCACATGAGATAGGTCGAAAGTCTAATTTCTCGTAGTCGAGTTTAAGCGTTGGCTTGTAAGTAGAGAGATAAAAGAATGGGTAGAACCGATATCTAGTAAGGTATATACTTGAAGAATTTATAATTAACTAACCCGTGCTAAACCGTTCGGGTTCCTTGCATTTTTGACCGGTCGCGACAAGCGCTCTTCCAAGCCGTTGACTTTGACTTTTACAGGACATCCTTTTGAGTCACCATTCTCATTGGGTTGGTTTCGATATCGTACAATCTCGGCGATATGTCCTTCTTTTCCACAATTATAGCATACCTTAAAGCTGTTGTGGGCGGTTTGGTGATATATCCCTCTTTCCGCATTTGTAACATCATGACAGGTGGTCGTTCTCCTCCATAAAACTAGTTCTTCTTTGTTGGCGTCTTCACATGGTCGTTGTTGAATCTCCTCTTTTAAAATCTCCTCCAGGCTCGCTTCTTCTATTTTCATGGCCACGATTACCACGGAGGTGGTTCGCCTTTAATCGTATTCTTCTTTCTCCATTTGGTTATCGTTATTACGATATTTGCTATCTTGATATGATATGATCTGGTTATGGTCCCTCGGTTGAGCATACTCGTTATCTCGCTCTAACAAATTGAGCCACATTGACAACATCTGAATAGAGAAAATTTATGAGAAATGAGATCTTGGCGTATGTCGGGTTTCAAACCTCTAAGAAACATCCGCGTCATCGTTCCTCATTCTCCACCAAATGAGGTGCTGAACTGGATAACTCATGAACTTGGCCTCGTCTTTGGGACACCGTCATGTTATTACTGCTCTAATCTAATAAACTCCACTTCCTTCGTATAGTGAATACTTTCGGGAAGTACTTGTCATTGAAGCATTTTTCTGAAAGCGTCTCCCATGACATCTTTGAGTCAATTTGGATGGAGTGCGCTTCTGATTCCCACCGATGTCTGCCTCGCCACGGAACATAAAAGGCGGCGAATGGAACTTTCTGTTCTCCGTGCATCCCAGACATCGAATATCTTGGTAATTTGTTTGACCCACGTCTCGCCTTAATCGGATCCGGCTTTCCCCGAATTCGGTGGTCCCTGACTCTTTGAAGCTTGCTTGTTTGTGACCACTCGTGAATTGCTATCATTTCCTCCTGTATTTTGAACACGAGTCTCCCTAAATGCGATTTTGCATGAGCTGCAAAAAGCTTCTAAACATCCCTCGTTCATCATCACGCTTTCGATTGGTGTTGTTCACAAGAGGAACATTACCGACTGTTGTTGCGCGTTCTCCTCGTTGGTGAGTACTGAGGCATCTCCACGGTCTCATTTACTCCTTTGTTAATATTCTCGATCGACATTCTCAAATATTGTCATAAAATAAAGGGTTAATTAAGGAAATCAATATATCACATAATATCCCTATATCTTGACCAACTAACAAATAAGCTTAGGTAGGACACACTAGCGAAGGATTTACTCGTCTCTCCCTCCTAGTTTTATTCCCGATCTCATGGAGAGATCATATCCTAAGCTCGATACCAAGCTGTGGCGCCCCAAAATAGGTATACACAACACCCGTTACGAGTCGCCAAATACATGGTACAAAAGCAAACTACAACTTCAATAATACAAATGTCGTGTGAAATACGACAATATATCTTGAGTTTAAATATAATATTGTCTTCTAAACAATATCCACACGCAAATAAATCCCCATCATAATTATTGATTCATTATTTTACAAAAATGGTGAGGACTACTAAACAACTCTCTCTCTAGAACCTTCATTCCATACCCCAAGCTAGTACTCGCTTACATTCTCGCCTCACGAGAAGAAAAATGGAACAACGAGGAAAAGGGTGAGCTCAACTAGCCCGATAAAGAATATTATGACTAAGATAATATCAACAAATTATCGTTAGTCTTCAATGAGGGAAAAAATCGATAGAATACTGATAGGCAACAAGTTTTGGATCAATATTACATGATTGAAATAATAATTCATAGAAAGTTACGTAGAGAATGAAATCTACTATAATCTATGAATTTAACGATCCATCATCAATATTTTATCCTGTAACATCAATCAATATACATACGGAATCAAATATTCATCTTTACACTTCTGAGGCAAAGATATTCATCGATTAGTCGTATTCATTTAAACACTGTTCATCTTTGCACTCTGAGGCCAAAGATATTAATCAATCGGTCGTATTCATCTCAACACTGTTCATCTTTGCACTTCTGAGGCCAAAGATATTCTTCTTGAAATCATTCATCTTTGCACTACTGGGCCAAAGATATTCAATAATATCATCATTTAAGGTGAGGATGATGAAAATATTTTTAAGAAAGCGAATCGGTGAAACAAAATGACAAGGATTAAGGATTAAGGATTAGTACTTGGTTTTATCCACATCCAAAAATACCTCAAAAATAATCATAGTGGTGTAAAATTGAGAATGATCAAAACATGGATCTGATCGAGTTAGTATCCGAATAGATATTTTAGACGAAAAGAAGAAATTTTATTTTTTGATTGAATAATAATCAAGTATCGTGAATAGTCTGAGTATCGTGAATAGTGTCAATATCGTGAATAGTAACTCAGACACCAAAAGATAGAAATTCCACAAAAACATCTTCACGCAACCCATGAATAGTACTCGTGAATAGTAACTTCGTGAATAGTAACTTTCATGAATAGTAACTTTCGTGAATAGTAACTCATGAATAGTAACCCATGAATAGTAACCCCAGAGCATGAAAAAGTTCCAAATTTGATAAAAACTTCGGATCGACATTTCGATTATAATGATATTGAAGAAATAATATCATTCTGAAAAAAAATAATATCCTTACCTCGAAGATCGAGTCTTACAAATTTGAAACACCAGGATATAGGCTATGACTTGGACTTTACCTTAGTATAGCAATACTCAAAGTATACTCAAAATACTCACAAGAATAAACTCGATAATATAGAGAGAAAACTTGATTTACGGTGTGATTTTCAATTCTAACCTAAGCACCTATTTATAGGAAATTCTTAGAACACCAAAGCAGAAAATTTAATAAATTAATAATATAATTATATTATTTTCTACACATGTCTAGAATCTGATTTCAGCCATCAAACACATGCCACCTTCTAGAAAAAATAAGAAAAACGTTTTTCTAATTTTAAATATTTTAAACTTCAAAAATCGATTATTTGAGACTTGAACTTCAATAATTCATAATAAATAGCCCTTTCATCAGAAAATTCGAATCTCGCTTGAGTTTTTATAGGAAATTCAATTCTCTACAACTTTGCAGAAGAAAGTTTTCCAAATTCAATCAGAAATTGTAGAAATCCATAAGCGGGCAATTTTACAGTATAATCAAATTTGATCGATAAATGGGGTCCAGCGACATGTTTAACATGTTTTAAACATTTATTGCAACAAAAATACTCTTCCTCCTCATATACTCATATATCCCACATTCGTTGTAAAAAATATCACAGATTAATATATTATTAAAATAATATATTTAAATGAATTATTTTATCGAGAAAAAGATAAAATATTAATTTTCAACAATTGTCATTTTAAAAATTTTCTCCATCTATATCCACATAAAATCAATATTTTCCTCATCATATAAATCAATAATTAATTATTCACAAATAATATTACGAGAATCACAATATTGTGACAGGCGGGTTCAGGGAAGAGGGCTTTCGATAAAAATTTCTTCTTCTTGGTAGCTTGATTAGGTGACCAAACCTCTCCTTAGGGCGAACTTTCTAGACATTGCCAATAATGTTATCTAATAATATTATTAGGATAATATGAATTAAAAATTTGACACGTAATTGCCAATAATGTTATCATACATAATATTATTCAAATAATATGAATTATTGATGCGATAATGGGAAATCTGATTTGATTGTTGTGTAATATAAAATACCAATACAATTATTGAAATCTAAAATAAACATTGAGCAACATTAATTCCTTCATTAATAACCACATAAATAAATCCATCATTTATATTCATATAAAATAAATATTTCCTTATCATATGAGTAGAAAAGATCGATAATTTTTATTTATATTCAATATTGCCAACTTGAAACTTCTATAAATAGAAATTATTATCGATAATGATCCAAACTGCTTTCCGTTATTATTTGTGATACCAAGATATTCCCAAAGCGATATCAAATATATTATTTCTTGATGAATAACTCTTGATTGCTTATTTTGAAATATTTGCATTTAACTTTATAGGAGATTTGTGATATATTTCCTTAACTATCAATGAAATGCACATTTGATATCAAATGAATCGAAATTCCTTTTTATTTAAAAAAATTTGAAATCTTCTACAACCTCCCTCCTTATGCGTCAAATTGGCGTACGTACAGTAGTTTGAAAAGGTAAAGATACGTTCTCTTATTTTCGTTTCCAATTATGATTAAAATTATTATACCTCATTGTATAGCTGGTTTCTCCATGAAACAATTAATAACTTTATCGGCCCATGTGGTATTCGTAGGGACGAAAATTCAAAATCTTGGCAACTTTATTACGTTAAGTCGCACAATGCTATCTCGTCCGGTTCTAGAATTTTGAATTTCCTATACTGAAATATTAAAAGCGTTATGAACACGTTAATTTATTTCTATATCTCAAATAAATAAATCCTCCTCATCACATTTATTGCACCTAAATTCATTATTCGCGTTTAAATAATGGTTATACTCGTAGGTTTTACTATTTTAATTAGTCAACTCTCTCGTACAGTATGACACTCGTCATTCCATTAAAATGAGTCATCTCTTGAGTTCTTGAGCTTCCATTCGAACATTAATGAAATAGCGATTCGAGAATATCCTGATAATAACCAACTAAGAAGAATTAATTCTTGACTTAGAACTAACGAGGATGGCGTCCCCTATAGAGAGTCTGTCAAAGATAAAGGCTCGGTATTCCTTGCTTGCTCCAAAATTTTTAACTCACGAAGTTCATAGATAATATAAAGTCGAAATATTATCGTCTAGTAAGCGATCCAAAAAATCAGAATATTATTCAAATCGACGTGTCTTTAAAATCGGATAAGAAAACTACAAATAAGCGAATGACTCATGGCTTGACAAATGTTTTGGATTCTAATATTATTACAAAAGAAATAATGATATTCAAAATCACATCAAAAGAAGAAATAAGTTACGTAATGTGAATGAAATCTACAACGGATGTATGAATTTCTCTAATAATTTAAAGTCAAGCGTTGGCATTTTCATCAAAGGTATAAACTTCGCAAGAATATTAACGAGGATTCACTAACCCGTTCGGGTTCCTCGTAACATCTCTAGTATCGATATCACCGCCCATCAAGTTTCTCGTCATCTCGGCGAATCAGAATATAGCGTACCTTAATTCGAGTTGAACTTTTAAAATCTCCTCCCAGATTTTCATGGCCACGATCTCGGCGATTCCGCTTTGTCGTATGGATCTTATCTTTGTATGATCTGGTTATGGTCTTTTTCTAACAGTCATCTTTTTATGAGAAATGAGATCTTGGCGTAATGATATCTATTTCATGTCTTCGCCTCGTCTTTGGGATTATGAAATATTTCGGGAAGTACTTGTCATCTTTCAACGTCATCTTGAATGGAGTGCATGATTCCCATTGAACTCGTCGAATATCTTGGTAATTTGCTTGATTGATCGGATCTGGCTTTCCCGAGTGCAGTGGTCCCGACTCTTGATGGGTTGTTGTGACGATTCTACATATTTTAAACATAGAATCATTCCGACTCTTTGACTGACTATTCATTTACACCACTACCGGAATAGATATTTAAGGCGAAAAGAAAAATTTTTTTATTTTGGTGAATAATCTTAAGTGATAAATGAATAGTCATAGTATCGTGAATAATAACTCAGAGCACGAAAATAGAAATTCACGAAAAAAAACATTTTCACGCTTGTGAATAGTACTCGTGAATAGTAACTCGTGAATAGTAAACTTCATTGAATAGTAACTTCGTGGAATAGTAACTCGTGAATAGTAACTCATGAATAAGTAAACAAACATGAAAAAAGTTCCAAATTTGATAAAAAGTACTGACGATATTTCAACGTAATGATATTGAAGAATTAATATCGTTTGAAGAAAATAACATACTTACCTCAAAGAATCAAGATTTGCGGAGAGGAATTCGGAAGTGATCTTTGAATGAAACTTGTCTTGAGCAATGAACTCTCAAAGTATCTAAATACTCACAAAATCGCTCGATAATATAGTAGAGAAAGAGAAAACTTTGTTTACGGTGTGATTTTCAATTCTAACTTCAAGCACTCTATTTATAGGAAAATGTTGGCGCAAAGCGTATCACTTGACCTACTTCTTTTGATGGCTTTACTCGCTACTTATTGCCACCACCACATTTGAAATAAAATTCAGCACATTTTTTTTTTCACCAACCACAAGTGGGGCCCACTCAATTCTAGAATTTTCCACCCAAAATCAATTATAAACCTAATTTCGAATCCGACACCTCTTAAAATTCACAACAAATCATTCGGTGCATTTTTAACGGTTCAGAAATTGTGGACATATACTCGACTTATGTATGTATAACATACCCAAAATTACCACAATCCAACTGGTCGGGATTAAAAAATTATAACCCCATGATATATCTAAAAACCCTCGATTTGATTTTTTAACACCTCCAATCAGATAAAAATCTTGATAAAACACGCCAACATTAATTCCTTCATTTAATAACCACATAAATAAATCCATCATTTATATTCATATAAAATAAATATTTCCTTATCATTATGAATCGATAATTAATTATTATGAATAATATTATAGAATCGATGATATAGCCAATAGTAGTGGTTCGGGAAAGAGGGCTTTTCGATAAGGATCTCCTTCTTTTGCCTTGATTAGGTGACGAACCTGCTCCTTAGAGCCCAGACGTAACTTTTTAGCATTCTGCCGATAATGTTATCTAATAATATTATTCAAATAATATGAATTATTGATTCGATAATGGAAATAATGTGCGTTGTGATTATTGAAACAATGAATAATATAAAATACCAATGAGCAATTATTGAATCAATAAAATAAACTATTGAGCAAGAACTACTATAATAATTATTGAGTAAGCGCCTTGCTACGTAAAGGATCAATAATTCATCAATCTTGCGTCTTGTCTGAGTGTCTTTCTTTGCACCAGCGCCAGACATCACGTATTTTAACCAACGGGTATTCAAAGACCGATGCTTTGGTAGTATAACTGGTCTTAATTCAGTAATAACTTCTGTTTTGTTATTTATAACCACCCAAACTTTGTCGTTTTCCCTCCGTCAATAACTTTTTCTTATTATTGGGGCCATAGCATATCGGGCTGCCGTCATACGAATATTCCGACGATACTCGAATATTCCACGTATCAAACGAATATTCCCTCGGCTGAGAAATGAATATTTTATAACCGCTTGCTTATTTTGAAATATTTGCGTATTTAATATTAACTATCCACGTTAATCAAATCAACCTTCTTATTTCAAAATAATAAATAAAGGAAATTCCTTTTATTTAAAAAAAATTAGGGGTCTTACACTTAATGATAATTTGTTGTATATTATCTTAGTCATAATATTCTTTACTAGGCTAGTTGGAATTTCTTTCCTTTTTGTTCCATTTTTCTTCTCGCGGAGGCGAGAATATAGCGAAAGTCGAAGCCAGGTATGGAATGAAGGTTCAGAGAGAGTTGTTTAGTAGTCCTCACTATTTTTGTAAAATAATGTATCAATAAATGTGATGAGGATTTATTTGAGTATAGATATTATCTAGAAGATAATATTTGTATTCAAACTCACAGCTTTATCGTCAGTAATAATAAAGTTGTAGTTATTCTTTGTGTTGATATTTTATATCATTGTTGTTTCAATAATGTCATTACACAAAGATTTTCATTATCGGCAATAATTATATTATCTGAATAATATTATTAGATAACATTATTGGCAATGTCTAGAAAGTTACTGCTTCAAGAGGAGATGCTTATGCACCCAATTACGCTACCAAAGAAGGAGAAATTTATTGGAAAGCCCTCTTCCTTTGAACCGCCTAGTGTCAATATCAGTGATTCAATATTATATTTGTGAATAATTAATTATTGATTCATATGATGATGAAAATATTAATTTTATGTGGATATAGATGGAGAAAATTTTAATGTGACAATCGTTGAAAATTGAAATTTTATCTTTTCTCGATAAAATAATTATTTAAATATATTATTATATTTTAATAATATAATAATGATTATATTTTTACGATGAATGTGGGATATATGAGTATATGTGGAGGAGAAGTATTTTTGTTACCAAAAATATTTAAAGCACGTTAAACATGTCGATTGACCCCATTTCTTGTTGAAATTTGATTATAACACAAGAAATCGCCTGTTTATGGATTTTGGTAATTTCTATTTGGAATTTGGAAAAACTTTCTTCAGAAAGTTGTAGAGAATTGAATTTCCTATAAAAACTCTGAGATTGATTTTTCTACGAAAGCTAGCTATTTATTATGAATTATTGAAGTTTTGGAGCCCAAAATAATTAATTTTGGAAGTATAAAATATTTAAAATGACAAAAAACGTTTTTTTGTCATTGTTGTGGGTCTTACATGTGTTAAGTGGCTGAATTCAAACTTAGAAGGGCGTAGGAATTGTAATATTAATATTAATATTTTATTAAATTTTACTTTATTGTTTAGCGTTTCCTATAAATAGGGTCTTGGGTTAGAAATTGAAAATCACTTGTGAGTATTTTAAATTGAAGTTTTCTCTATAACATTTATCGTTAATCAGTATTTTTCATTATCTTTAGTATTATTTATAAGTATCTGGTCTGAGTTGGTTATAAACATATTTATGAGTAAAAGTATTAAATATATGAATTTTTCTGCAAAGGTAAGGGATATTATTATTATATGGAGAAAGCGACCATGATATTATTTCTTGATTAAAAATGTATCTTTGAGAATGATATTTTTTTCTTTCGATAATTTGGAATTGATATTAATTGATAATTCGGGCAATTCTTCTGATAATTACATGTATCGATATTATTTATTGGATTCTGATCCCAATTTTTATTATTCATTTAATACCAAGACTATTCATCAAAATAAAAATTTTCCTTTTCGTCTAAAATATCTATTCCTGATACTGATACTAAACTTTCGATCAGATCCATGTTTTGATCATTCTCGAATTTTATACCACTATGATTATTTTTGAGGTATTGTTGGACATGGATAAAACAAAGATTTAATCCTTAATCCTTAATCCTCACATTTTGTTTCACCTGGATTCGCTTTTAAAATATTTTTCATCATCCTCTACCTTAAATGATGATATTATTGAATATTTTTATCCAGTAGTCAAAGATGAATGATTTCGATGAATATCTTTACCAGTAGCAGAATAAGCAGTGTTTAGATGAACACGATTAATTGATTAATATCTTCTACCATGGACTGTTTTGGGGTTGTTGCAAGGCAAAGATTTAATATTTGATTCAGATATATATTGATTGATGTTACAGGGATAAAAGATAGACGATGAACTTTAAATTCATACATGAAGAGAGTAGTTTGCAGATTCTCTACTTAACTCTTCTAATTAATTATTATTTTCATTGCGAATATTGATTTAAAATTTGTTGTCTATCAGATCATATTAGATTTTTCCCGTCAAGACTAACGATAATTTGTTATATATTATCTTACTCATAATATTTTTTTTAAATTTAATGAAATTTCACCCTTTTCTTTTTTTGTTCCATTTTTCTTCTCGTAGAGGCGTAAAATATAGTGAAGACGAAATTAGGGGTATGGAATGAAGGTTACAGAGAAGTTGTTTAGTAGTCTCACTATTTTTGTAAAATAATGTATCAATAAATATGATGAGAATTTATTTGAAAGATAGATATTGTCTGTAAGATAATATTTGTATTCAAACTCAGCGCTTTTCTTGTTGTAATAATAAAGTTGTTGTTTTTTGCTTATTTATCTACGATCGACAACTCCTCGAATGGGTGATGATATCTTATTTTAAAGGCGTCACAATTATAGAAATTAAATGAGTTATATCATTTTTAAAATTTAAAATACCTCATGACTATTATGTGGTTTATATTTTTTTGAAGAAAAATAGGGGTATGAATTTATTAAAAGCATAAAATGGTTGAAAATTAAAAAATTAACCTAACTATTGGCCGATGTCAGGACTAAGCATGCACGATATGATCAATCCTAATTTTTTGACACGAAACCTAGTTAAGTTTTTTTTTTTTTTGTTATTTGTTTATAATGTCAAAACTCAAAATATTATTAATATATATATATATATATATTTATATATACACAAAACAAAATCACTTAACAAAATTACGTAGTTTTATTAAATTAAAGTGATTTAATTAATTAATTTATTTTATTATTTTTTATCTCAAGTCTAAACACATTGTATCAATTTTGATGCGTTGAATTTAAAGCTCAAATACTTATTTGTGAGTTAAATAAATTAAGGGCTTAATTTATATAATTTTAATACAAACAACTATGGTATTAATTATGATATCTGTAATTTTTAAAAACATAAATTTATATTAATTGTAATATTTAAAATTTTATAGATTGACATACAAGGGTCATATGTATTGTTTGCCTGTAAATATACGATATTATTTTTAATGTGTTGCGTTTGATTTTCAAACTTGTATTTTAAAATACTAATACTTATACGATATTATTTCAGAACTTATTTTAAAAACCCACATTAAAATGTTAAACCCCCAGACCCTACGCCTTCTCCTTCCTCCGACCTTAGCAGCCCCTCCCACACCGACCTTAGCAGCCCCTCCCACCTTCTTCTCCCTCCTGCTTCTCCTTCCTCCTTGAAATTCATAGAGCCATATCTCACCCTAAACCTTAGCAGCCCCTCCCAGCTTCTTCTCCCTCCTGCTGCATAATCTACTTTTTCTCTGAAACTAAAAAGCTGAACTCAAGGAAGTAAAAATGTCGTCTTTAGCACTGAAGAAGAACTACCGCTGCGCTCAGTCTTTACAGCAATTCTACAGCGGTGGACCCTACGCCGTCTCCGGTGACGGATCTTTCATCGTCTGCGCCTGCGACGACACTATTAAAATCGTCGATGCTTCAAATGCTTCTGTCAAATCAACGATTGAAGGAGATTCGGAGCCTGTCACTGCTCTCGCTCTTAGTCCTAATAATAACTTCCTCTTCTCTTCAAGCCACAGTCGTCAAATTAGGGTTTGGGACCTCTCTTCCCTTAAATGCTTGCGCTCTTGGAAGGTATGTCTGCAAAAAAAAAAAAACGTAATTACCTTTTGTTTAATGGGAGATTGTGACAATTACTGTTTAGTATGTTATCCTGGCTTAAAATTTGGTACCAAACAATGTATGAGGATTATAATTCAATCCCCAGTTCCTCTCCTACAAACAAACATAAACTGAATTCAATGTTTTTGAGAAATGTAAGTGATTGACTAATTGTAATTATGCAGGGACATGAAGGTCCAGTGATGGGGATGGCTTGTGACGCTTCTGGTGGGTTGCTGGCCACAGCGGGGGCTGATAGGAAAGTAATGGTGTGGGATGTTGATGGTGGGTTCTGCACACATTACTTCAAAGGTCACAAAGGGGTTGTCACTACTGTTATGTTCCATCCTGACCCAAATAGATTGCTTGTAAGTTTTGACTGAGAACCCAAAAGTTGATGAAATGTATTTCTGACTAATTTTTACACCGGTATAAATAGTATGCTTTTTAAATATTAATTTTTACATCGGTCTATTAAATCCCGTGATTAAATAGAAGGTTATGGTTGGTTATATAATGTGTGTTCTGACATTTAGAGTGTCAATTTTGTTAGTTTTCTAGTTGTTCTGATGCAAGGAAATTAGATTGTAGTTAAGTGCTTGGATTAACGTTGTGCTAAATGTTGAAGTTCTACCTATGAAGTCGTTTATGAGTGTAAAAATTACTTACCCACCAGAAACAGTTTGGCTCGAGTAAGGTGTGCCATGGGGCAAGTGGAATGGCAAAAAAAGAGAGAGGTGTTAAAAGGAGATGATGTCTGGTTTCAAAGAAAGCATATGTTCTAGCAACTTTATTATTGTTGCATGCATTTATGGCATTTATATTGATAAAAGATACTACCTCCGTTCCTAAAAGATTGTTGTTTAAGGTTTTGACACATGGATTAAGAAAGTATCATTTATCAAGTAAAATTTGTTTGAAATTCCATCACTACCCCTTTATGGGAAGTTGAAAACTATTAATACAAGAGAGATAATTTCTTGGGACAATGAGAGAAGATAGGGGTTATATAGGAAAGTAAATAATTTATTCTCCTCGAAAGTTGTAAACGACAAACTTTTTGGAACAAATTTTTTCTTCTAAAACGACAATCTTTTAGGAACGGAGGGAGTAACACTGAACCTGGATCTACCTGCTGCAGTCCACAAAAGGTTCAAGGAAACCTAAATTCAAAATGCAGAAATTTCTGGGAATCGCTTGTTCTTGATTGAAATGAATTTTTTTTGGAACAGAGTGTAACTTAAGAGCTTACTAGACCTAAACAATATATGAATACCCTGAAATTTAACTGTTGCTGGTAGATTAGTAGATTCTTAATCATTCTAGGGACTCATACTACTTTTACTCCAAATTTCAAAGACACTCGGATCATCATTGAGACTCTTAAAATATATTAAAATCTAATAAGCTTTTAGCTCAACCAAAAAATTCTTCAATTTCTTTCTTCTGTAATCTAATTCTTACTTGCGCTTTTTATCTACTCCATCAATCTAGAAATATTTTATTTGTAGGAAGGTGTTCTTTTCTTATATAGTTGTACTTTGTATTCATTATTAAAAAGAGTTATCAATACGAGTAATATTTTTCTCTTATGCTTTTTCTTCTTACAGTTGATAAGGTGATAGACTTCTTTCTCGATTTATAAACGCTTCTTTTAACCTTAAACCCAACCACACGCAGATTCATCACTAAAACCCCCAAATACTAAGGTATAAATCCCTAGTCCCACCTTTCTATGATAGTAGGAAAGCCTTAAACCCCATTTTAAGGTCCATCCTGCATCATTACCCCATAGGGATCTTTGTAAGGAGTTGAAGGTCATTCTTACCGTTTAATTTTACAGGTAGCTTGGGGAAGTCTATTGACAATAAGGATCTATACACTCCAGGCATACTTTGTTGTTATGAATGATATCATTTAGGAATTAGGTGTGGAGGCAACTTAAGCATATGTGATCCTCTGCATCTAAATATTATTGCATTATTTATATTATAGGTGGTAATATTTATGTAGGACGAGCCCGAGAAAGTTGGTTTGAACAATATAAAAGGCTTTGGAAGCCCATGAATTAAAAGTTGTATTTTAATTAGTTTTATTTAATTTGTAGGTATCTTATTAGAGTCTAATTTAGGTTAGGAAAGTTGTCTAGGAGTATTATAAATAGTGATGTACTTCATTCTTTTGAGACATTGAATAATTAGAATTGATTGAGTTTTGAGTGAGAATTGTCTGTGTGATATTATATTAATCCGTTGTTCCAAAACCCCGTACCCATCAAACATAGTGGGGGAAATATTACAAATAATAATGCATCATTCATACATGGGTTAATTTGTGTGTAATAAAGCTGTGAAATGAAGATTATCTTAATAATATAAGTCTGTCATGGATCTTCTCTATGAACTAGGAATAGTTTGTGATTTGCCAGTTTATTATCCACTTAGTAAAATCTCCCGTGTCCCCTATTAACATTCTTTTTCTAAGTTAGAGGAATTATTGGAAGACCTGAACACATTTCATGTACTCACTTTCCATATATAAGTGTTTGCTGAAGCACAATTTCGTAATTGTTTGATTTGTGTGATTATATATATATGTACACACACACACACACACAATGATCCATAGCAAAATAAGTCAAATAGCATCCATATCATCTTTCATAGGGACCAAAAATTGAGATTAAAAATTAGAACTCGTCATCCGCTACATAGTAGCGGATAATGACAGGATTAATACATATATAACATACTCCCTCCGTCCCAAATTAATTGCTCAGTTTTGACTTTTTTAAGTCAAATTGATTATTTTTAGAATTAATAATTAAGCATATATAAATATATTTCTAAAATTATAAAAATTGGGGTTAGTAATAAATTGTATATACTTTCTTTTGGTTATAATCTCTTCACCTATATTTTAGCAAAAATAATAAAAAGATTAGTTTTAAAAATGGTCAATTTGACTTTAAAAAGTCAAAACTGAGCAATTAATTTGGGACAGAGGGAGTATTTTGTTACTGTGGTTCGTAGAAAGTGCTTATGATGTTGCTGCTATCTAAATTTTCAAAAGCAAACGGACAGTGTGATTAATTCATCCTACATTTATGAGTTTTAAGCCTTAATATTTTATTATGCATTTTACTAAGGTAAACGAGTAAGCTCATTCTAAACATGCTAGCAATTACCAGCTTGCATCTAGATATATTGGGATGTTTCTACATATATGCATACATTACTTGGGGTTTTTCTTACAATAGCCACTTAATTATAGAGACAATCCCTTATAGAGGCAATTTCCATCTTTTACTTCCTAAACAGAGTTTAGTTGACTATTTTGCTTGGTGTATGCAGCTTTTCTCTGGAAGTGATGATGCAACTGTACGAGTCTGGGATCTTACAATCAAGAAGTGCAGTGCAACACTGGAAAAACATGGGTCAACAGTGACTTCCATTGCAATATCTGAAGATGGATGGACTTTGCTTACTGCTGGAAGGGATGGGATTGTATACTTGTGGGACATTCATGATTATGGGCTTAAGTCTAGTGTACTAGTATATGAGGCTGTTGAAGCCGTGTGTGTGATAGGTTCTTTGTCTCCTTTCGCTTCATGTCTGGCTTCATCTATACAACAGCGTGAGAAGAATAGAAGTGATCCAGGAATTTGTTTTATCACTGTTGGTGAACGTGGGATTGTACGGATATGGGACTCTAATGATTCTGTATGCCGTTTTGACCAGAAGTCTTCAGATTTTGCTGTCAGCGCAGAGGCAGAAGATATGAAAAGAGGCTTCACTTCTGCTGCTATGTTGCCCTCTGGTCAGGGGTTGCTCACTGTCACGGCAGACCAGGAGTTTCTTTTTTATTTCCCAACGGAATCTCCTGAAGGTTGTTTGAAATTAATCCTTAGCAAAAGGCTTGTAGGATACAATGAAGAGATAGGAGATATGAAGTTTTTGGGCGAAGATGAACAGTTCCTTGCTGTTGCAACAAGTGTTGAAAAAGTACGAGTGTATGATCTTGCTTCCATGTCGTGTTCATATGTATTAGCAGGTCATACTGACATTGTTCTAAGCCTTGATACCTGTGTATCAACTTCTGGAAAAACACTTATTGCAACAGGAAGCAAGGACAATAATGTTAGATTATGGGAAACAGACAGCAGACGTTGTATTGGAGTTGGCATAGGTCATATGGGTGCTGTTGGAGCTGTTGCATTTTCGAAGAAATCGAGAAACTTCTTTGTTAGTGGTAGTAGTGATTGTACCCTGAAGGTGTGGAGTTTTGATGGCCTCTCAAATGACATGGAACGAGCTTCTAACTTGAAAGCAAAAGCAGTTGTTGCTGCCCACAGTAAGGATATAAATTCCATAGCCATTGCACCAAATGATAGTCTCGTCTGTAGTGGTTCCCAGGACCGCACGGCATGCATACTGCGGCTTCCAGATCTTGTATCTGTAGTTGTGCTTAGAGGACACAAGAGGGGGATTTGGTCAGTGGAGTTCTCTCCAGTCGACCAATGTGTTATTACGGCGTCTGGGGATAAAACAATAAAGATATGGGCTATATCAGATGGTTCATGTTTAAAAACATTAGAAGGGCATACGTCGAGTGTATTAAGAGCATCATTTTTAACTCGTGGAGCTCAGTTTGTTTCTTGTGGTGCTGATGGTTTGTTAAAGCTGTGGACAGTGAAAACTAATGAATGTGTGGCAACTTATGATCAACATGAGGACAAGGTTTGGGCCCTGGCTGTTGGAAAGAAAACAGAAATGCTTGCAACTGGTGGTAGTGATGCAGTTGTGAATTTGTGGCACGACTCTACCGCATCTGATAAAGATGAAGCATTTCGGAAAGAAGTGAGGCATCTCACTCCCTTTTTAATGTTCTCGAACACACCAACCATACCAGGAAAATTGCTACCGTATAAGAATCACTACCTTCATCCCATTTTAATTAACCCTCTTAATAATTTTCCTGTGCTCCTAAGAGGTGCTGAAAACACTTTTATATTATTTTTTCAATTGACACACACACACACAAACACACACACACACATATATATATATATATGTGTGTGTATATTTATCTTCATACATATTACATTTTCAACTATATTCAAAATATGTTTCATTTTCGGCACGTCTCGGAAGTTGGAATGCCTGCTGATTGAAATGCGATGGAGGAAGATATCATTTTAATTTTTGATATGGGATAGGAAGTTGGAAATAAGAAACTGGAGGTAAACCCTTGGGAATTTGGGCCAGTACCCCTTTTGGTTGTGTCCATGATTAATATTTGTGCAAGCTTTATAGAAAGCACAAACTTTTAAAACCAATAACAAAATACAAAAGTTAAAACTACTGTTTGCATGATGTACTAGCATATATATTAATCCATTTAAAAAGGTTGGGAAGTTGTGCCGTCATTCATAAAGTTTTATTTCTCTAGTAATATGTGGATTCAATATCTCCACATATTTTGGCAATTAGTATCTTATTAATCAATTGCCCTCTGATAGACTTCTGTATTGGTATAGGAGGAAGGTGTTCTAAGGGGCCAAGAGCTAGAGAATGCTGTATCTGATGCTGACTACACTAAAGCAATTCAAATTGCTTTTCAGCTTTGTAGACCTCATAAACTTTTTGATTTATTTGCTCAACTTTGCAGGTAGCATTTTGTCTTCTCCCTCTTCATCCTTTTCCATTTTGTCTGTATACCAGTTTATTTATATAAGGATGAATCATCTGCAGAAATGGCGATGCTGAATATCAGATTGAGAAAGCTCTTCGTGCTCTTGACAAAGAAGAATCCTGTCAACTTTTGGAATATGTTAGAGAATGGAATACAAAGCCAAAGCTCTGTCATATAGCGCAGTTTGTACTTTTCCGGATTTTCTGCATTCTTCCACCAACAGAGATTGCTGAGGTACTTGCCTAGCTGAGTAGCTGTTATAGGGTAGTAGTGATAATTTAAACAGAAATTTTCATATCCTGATGCTCTATTTTGAGGGAAAAGAGGTTCTTCACAATATGTCATCATATACTTTATGACTTGGTAAGAAGGACTTGAGGAGTACTTGTCCTAGGAACTTCTTTTCAATCATGGATTAGACAAAGTTTGATGAATTATATTTAGATCTGTTACTTGATTAGAGAATTAATCCAAAAAATATTATAATTGGATACTGACAAGCTATCTTTAGTAGTCACATGGTTAATGCATATGATTTTGTCCTGGTTTAAATCCAAGGCAAGTGATATATATTTTGCAAAGTATTTGCTTTGTTAGGATCAAGTATCTGAATTGGCTAGACAATTATATTTTCAAAAGAGAGTAGTTGCTAGAGACTAAATCCCCTTGAAGCAACTGCAAACTAAAGTTACTGTAGTAGTTCTAGCTTCTACTCTGGAAAGGGAATATCATATTCCTGGTTAATAATCTCTGTACATTCCTTTTTTGAGACATGCACACACAGAAATCATACAACTGTTCTCGGGTACATAATGTGTTGCAATTTTTCAGATAAGAGGCATTGGAGAACTCCTTGAAGGCCTCATCCCTTACTCTCAGAGGCATTTCAGTAGGATAGATAGGCTTGAAAGAAGCACCTTCCTGTTGGACTATACTCTAACAGGAATGTCTGTTATCGAACCAGAAACGAAGGAAATAGAGTTGGCAAGCAGTTCTGTGAAGCATACCAAGGATGCAGATGATGAACAATTATTAGAAGTTGCCGCAGAGGAGCAAGAGCAGGATGTCGTAGATCCGAAAGATAAGATCTCTTCAAAGAAACGCAAGTCGCACAAATCCAGAGATGTTGCACATAAGAAAAGCAAGGGAGTAGCTTACGTGAATGTTTCAACTGTTTCATCGCTTGCATAACACACTACAGGTGCTTCCTGCTTTTATTACAACCTTGCGGTATTTGTTAGTTCATCCATCCTTTGTTGTTAAATGTTCCACCTCAGAACTAGGCTTCTTGCTATGAGATTTTGTAATGTCTTCTTGGTTGAGTCCCTATGTGTTATTCATTTTTGCTGTAGAATACGACACGTGTGTAGTTTCAAAATTTTATACCTCATATAGTTTATAATGCTTTTGCTATTTGTTTTTGGATACAGGAAGAAACTGTTGCACATTCCCCCGATTAACACGATAGTTTGTGAAATAGACAAAACATAATTAGGACCAACAAACAGAACAACTGAATATGGTATATTGCTTGAAAAAAAAGGAGGTGGTGCACCGCGCATCTGGATGGGGGAGCAGCAAATTAATTTGGTCCAATATTCAGGGGAAAACACCTGGACAAATCACATGCAGACAGAGGGAAGCCTGTATTGTATTGGTTCTCAACTTCCAGGGCAGAAACAGGTAACCCACCCAGTGGATGAAATTGAAGGCCAACCAAATATTTGTTATTGGAAATTTTTAATGTGTATTTTGTTGGGGTTGTTAGAGTCATAGTTGAATTAGTCAAAAGTTCATTCAGTTAATAAATCCTATTATTTAGGATATGTAGGTAGAGTCTGACCATTTCCTTAGCCATTTATCATGTTCAGTACAACGGTAGTTTGTTTTTCAGTTCCTATATAAGCCAACAGCTTGCTTTGATTTCAATAACACAATTCATTCAAATATTTTTCTAATTTACTTTGTGCTTAGAGTTGCAACAATCTGGTATCAAAGCTCCATCACGGGGCCTGATTGTGAGAGAAAAGAAACCGCTGTTTCTTAAGAAGAAAAAGAAGAGTGAGAAAAGAGAGAACCAAAGTATGGCAGCTGAAAATAATTTCACTCAACCTGCAATTCCTAAGTTTGATGGCCATTACGATCATTGGTCTATGCTTATGGAAAATTTTCTTCGTTCAAAGGAGTATTGGAGTATGGTGGAGATCGGAATTCTCGCCGCAGAGAAGGAGTGGAGCTTATCAAGCACAACAAAAATCAATTGTTGACTGGGTCAAAGACTTGAAAGTCAAGAATTATCTGTTCCAAGCCATTGATCGAACCATTATGGAGACGATCCTCAACAGAGACATCGCCAAACACATCCGGGACTCCATGATGTGAAGTACCTGTGGTTCCACAAGAGTTAAACGAGCACGCCTCCAAGCTCTTGGAAGGAGTTTGAGGTTCTACACATGAAAGAGGGTGAGAGTGTTGATCGTGCCATTTCCGCTCGAACACTCATCATAGCAAACAAGATGAAGATTCATGGTGAAAACATGCAGTTAAGTGGTGATCATTGAAAAGATCTTGAGATCAATGATCTCAAGGTTCGATTATGTTGTGTGTTATGTCAAGAATAATAACTTAGATACCTTAACCATGATGAATCGCAGAAAGCGCCTTTACTCGGGTACATGAAAGCGAGAGAATGAACGGACATGGAGGAGATGAGCAAGCATTAAAGGTGACCTACAATGATAAAATTGGTGGAAGAGGAGGCGGTCGAACTGGTGGAGCTTTTCGAGGAAGAGCTAGAGGACGAGACAGACAAACATTCAACAAAGCTATAGTTGAGTGTTATAAGTGTCATCAACTAGGACATTTTCAATATGAGTGTCCTAAATGGGAAAAGGAAGCGAATTATGCTGAGCTTGAGGAGAAAGAAGAAATGTTACTGATGTCATATGTAGAGCTCAATCAATCAAGGAGAGAAGATGTATGGTTCATTGACTCAGGGTGTAGCAATCATATGTGTGCAAATAAGGAGTGGTTCTCGGATATTGATGAGGAATTCCGGCAATTTGTGAAGCTCGGGAATAATTCTAAGATGGCTGTGTTGGGAAAAGGTAACATTAGGTTGCAAATTGGTGGAGTTACTCAGGTAATCACTGATGTTTTCTACATACCTGAGTTGAAAAATAACTTATTAAGTGTTGGACAATTGCAAGAAAGAGGTGTAGCTATTTTGATACAACATGGAGTATGTAGAGTCTATCATCCCAAGAAAGGGCTTATTATGCAAACAACAATGTCTGCAAACAAGATGTTCATATTGCTCGCAAGAATTTTGTCGGAAGCTCCCACGTGTTTCCAAACAATTCTTGAAGACAATACTCACCTTTGGCATTGCAGATATGGGCATCTGAGTTTCAAGGGTCTGAGGACATTACAATATAAACAAATGGTGAGAGGATTACCATAGATGAAGGCACCATCCAAAATATGCACTGATTGCATGGTGGGAAAGCAACACAGGGATGCAATTCCAAAGAGGAGTTTATGGAGAGCATCACAAAGACTGCAGTTGGTACATGCTGACATTTGCGGACCCATTAAACCTATTTCCAATAGTAAGAAGAGGTATTTCATAAGCTTTATTGATGACTACAGTCGTAAGGTGTGGATATATTTTCTTGCTGAAAAATCTGAAGCTTTTACTATCTTCAAGAATTATAAAAACCTTGTTGAGAAAGAGACAGAGTTTTTATTCATTGTCTCACGCATGAGATAGGGGTGGAGAGTTCACCTCTGACGAGTTTAATGTTTTTTGCAAAACTAATGGTATTTAGTGACCCTCTACTACATTTACACTCCCCAACAAAATGGAGTAGCTGAACGCAAGAATAGGACAATCATGAACATGGTTAGAAGTCTGTTATCGGAGAAGCAAGTTCCAAAGAATTTCTTGCGTAAGCGATTGAATTGGATAAATGCGTGTGCTCAATAGAAGTCCTACATCAAAGTGAAAGATATAACTCCTGAAGAGGCTTGGAGTGGTGTCAAACCCAATGTTGATTATTTTCGGGTTTTTGGATCCGTTGGCCACGTTCATGTGTCAGACACTAAGAGAAAGAAGTTGGATGATAAGAGTTTTCAGTGTGTGCTACTAGGGATGAGTGAAGAGTCCAAAGTTATAGACTTTATGATCCAGTGTCCAACAAGATAGTTGTAAGCAGAGATGTGTTTTTTGAAGAAAATAAGTGTTGGGATTGGGGGAGAAATAATGAAGAAGCAAGACTGGATATCCTAGAGTGGGGAGATATTAATGAAGAAGGAAGTGAACATGATCAAAGTGAAGAAGAATCTGAAGATGAGGTCGCAGCAGACGAAGGAGAAGAGGTTAGCTTATCTTCAAGTGAGTCATCTGGAAAGAATTCTCCAACATTTGAAGAAAGCTCACCAGAAAGGAGGAACAGAAAAGCACCGTTCTGGATGGAAGATTATGTAAGTGGGGGAGAATTTTCAGAAGAAGAAGTTGAGCACAAAAATTTGGTTCTGTTTACCTCAACTTCAGATCCGACTAACTTTGAAGAAGCTGTTCAGAGTTCCAAGTGGAGAGCTGCAATGGACTTAGAGATAGAAGCGATAGAAAAAAATGGGACTTGGGAGCTGACAGATTTGCCTAAAGGAATGAAGAAGATTGGAGTAAAGTGGGTCTTTAAAACTAAACTCAACGAAAATGGCGAGGTTGACAAGTGTAAGGCTCGGTTGGTGGCAAAAGGATATGCACAACAGTATGGCATAGATTATACTGAGGTGTTTGTACCAGTGGCTAGGTAGGATACGATTCGAATGATAATTGCTTTAGCAGCTCGAAATAGTTGGAGTGTGTATCAACTTGACGTCAAAAGTGCTTTCTTGCATGGAGAGCTAAATGAAGCAGTGTTTGTTGAGCAACCACAGGGTTATGAGAAGAAAGGTGAAGAGTATAAGGTGTACAAATTGAAGAAGGCTTTATACGGCCTTAAACAAGCCCCTCGTGCATGGTACAACCGGATTGAAGCATATTTTGTCAAAGAAGGATTTGAGAGGTGCAGCTGTGAACACACATTATTCATAAAAACAGGAGATGGAGGTAAAATTTTGATTGTTAGCTTATATGTTAATGATCTAATTTTTACAGGTAATGATGAGAGTATGTTTGTTAAGTTCAAGAATTCTATGAAACTTGAATTTGATATGACGGATTTGGGAAAGATGAAATATTTTCTTGGTGTGGAGGTGTTACAAACTCCTGAAGGCATTTATATTAGTCAAAGGAAGTATGCAAAAGAAGTTTTAGAGAGGTTTGGGATGGATAGGAGTAATAGTGTGAAAAATCCTATTGTTCCTGGTGTTAGACTAATGAAGGAAGAAGAAGGATCTAAGGTGAATGCTACCATGTACAAACAATTGGTCGGAAGTCTTATGTATCTAACTGCAACAAGGCCAGACTTGATGTATGTGGTGTCTCTCATTAGCAGATTCATGGCAAGTCCAACTGAGTTGCATTTGCAAGCTGCGAAAAGGGTGTTAAGATACTTGAAAGGAATTGTGGACTTGGGAGTCTTTTATCGAAAGGGAGGTAATGGAAAGTTGATGGCATATACAGACAGTGACTATGCATAGTTGAATTAGTCAAAAGTTCATTCAGTTAATAAATCCTATTATTTAGGATATGTAGGTAGAGTCTGACCATTTCCTTAGCCATTTATCATGTTCAGTACAACGGTAGTTTGTTTTTCAATCTTATCTCTTTGTAAGGCCTATATAAGCCAACAACTTGCTTTGATTTCAATAACACAATTCATTCAAATATTTTTCTAATTTACTTTGTGCTTAGAGTTACAACATATTTTTCTGTTCTTCTTGAAAGCCAGGTTGATCTTCTTTCTTTTTTTTTTCTTTTTTTTTTTTTTTAATACGGGTAAAGTGCAGTAAATTATGTATTTTTATTTGGAGTTTTTTTAATTTTATTTTTCTTTAGGCAAAGGGATAATTTAATTTAGTTTCTTTATTTCTTGCTTTAAAAGTGTCGAGTAGTTGGGTGAAACTAGGTAGAGGCGTAGAGCTGCTAGTGAAAGTGAAACGCAAGAGACATTAATGTTGACTATTATTGTATGTATTATCCATCTAGTTGGTCAAATATTTATAACCATCTTTTTTATTCTGAGTTTAGTTTTAAGGTGCCAAATTTTAATTTATTAAATAAATTATGAGTGGGTTAATCTCAATTCTTTTTTTTATGTCATGTATGTATGCATATACGTACGTAAATTTATGATCATATATATGAATACACGTTGGTGTTTTTCTTTATTTCTTTTTCTTCATGTCCATGTCCATGTCCATGTCCATGTCCATGGGGATTTTGTTAGCTCGACTTTGTCATCCCAAATCTCTCTCTTTCATATTTTAATTGTTTAGTTTTTAATATTAATTCAAGTATTAAATATAATTTTAGTTCTTTTATTATTTTTTGTCTAATAAATAATATATTTTTTTAATATAAAAATAATATAGATAATTAATATTATATTTAATATTTTAGAATAATTTTTAAATGGTCTAAAACAAAACGATTTATATAAGGAAGGGATGGAGTAGTAAATATGTGAGGGTCAATCCAAGTTACTTTCCACAGTAACGGGTGCACTTGACTTTGACTCCTCCTTCCAGCTATGCTACCAAACAAACGGCTAATAATTGCAAATTCTCTCTCTTGTATGAATATATTTAGTGGATCCGGTTATTATAAAGTTTATTTTTTGATAAATTGATCAATTGGTTAATATAAAACTGACACACATAAAGTCTTGTTTACGTGTCAACATTCTATTGGCCAATTGACCAATTTACTTAAAAATAAACTTTATGCTAACCACTCCCATATATATTTATAGTCGTATGTCATCAAATACGTTGATGCTATAAGACAACTTTATTTTGGAAAATTTTGAAATTCGAATAGATAGCAAGTCCAGTTCAAACTTATTTCAAACATATTACTACTATTTTTAATTAAATTCAAAACGCAGGACAGGATAGCAAGTTGCTTTTACTATTTCAAACATATCATTTTTTTTATGTTTTAAAAACCACAAATATGATAGTTAATCATTTATAATCAATTATATATATATATATATATATATATTAATATTAAGTAATTTTGTATTATTTTAATTTTAAATTAACATATTAATTCCAAAAAAATAAAAATATATACTCCCTATAAAAGTCCAAGTTAAATGTGTACTCAATATTTTTAAATCCGGAACGTTTATGGAATCGAAAAAGTCATTGGGTACAACATCCAATGACTTTTGATTACACATTTAACTTGGACTTTTATAGGGAGTATATATATTTTAATATTAAGTAATTTTGTATTATTTTAATTTTAAATGAACATATTAATTCCAAAAAATAAAAATATATACTCTCCATAAAAATCCAAGTTAAATGTGTACTCAATCTTTTTAAATCCGGAACTATTATCGAATCGAAAAAGTCATTGGATGTTGAACTGTTGTTGAACGGTAACGTCTTAAATGTATAAAAATATATATTATTAATAATTAATAAAAAAATCTTATTTTTATGAATGAAAACATAATATTATTAAAAACGGTTAATTTTAATAATAAAAAAATAATTAAAAATTGATTTGAATCCGGGTATTGAGCAAAACTTGCATAGGTAAGTGGTGGAAGAGGGGAGAGCAAACGTTATACCAAACTCTTTTGGATCATCCATATGAATGAAGAATGAAGCCCGTGTCCTTTTCTCTTTGTCTCTCTCTCTAGTCGTGGCTAACTGCCATCTTCCCAACTATCTCCTTACTTACCCCAGTCCCGCACTCTTTCGATGCTCTCTCTCTCTCTCTCTCTCTCTAATAAATTCCTCACACGCTTAGCCCAGCCCCAGCTATATTCTAATTCCCACCATTTCATCTCTCCTAAACCTCCTTATCTCTCTCCCTCTCTCTCTAAAACTCAATGGCACCTACACCACCACCACCACCACCACCACCTATGTTGAATGGGTCATCATCATCATCTTCCACCTCCTCTTCCAACTCCAAGAGGGTATGCGTAATGGATGCATCAGGCCGCCTTGGCTCCACCCTCGTTCACCGCCTTCTTAAAAGGGGTTACACTGTTCATGCCGCCCTCCAAAATCACGGTTAATATAGAATTCCTCTCTCTCTCTCCAGATATCCAATTAAGACTTTGTTTTCTTACTCAAGTACTATTTAATTTTTTTTTTCCTTTTTCTAATTAGTGCAAATTTGTGCAATTGGACTGTTTCAGCTGAATTGCAGAGTTTTGAAGGACTATCGGTAGGCGACAGTAAGAGATTAAAAGTGTTTCAGTCGGACCCACTGGATTATCACAGTATAGTGGATGCATTGAAGGGATGTTGTGGCTTATTTTACTCCTTTGAGCCCCCATCTGATCAGCCTATTTATGATGTATGATGCTCTCACTAGTTTCCAAATTCATAGATATATAGATGGACGTATAAAAGATTACATGATTGTTGAAACTTGAAAATTTTGAATCTTTATTCCTCTATATAACTGTGTTTGATTGTTTATTTTCCTTTTGAACCAAGACCAATAGAAACATCCTAATAATCCCTTAAATCTCACCCCAAGTTTAATGCCCTGCGTCAAACAAATAAGCACACCTATATTACAATACTTCAAACAATTGAATCCTAAAATTTCCAAAAAAAAATAAAAAATTCCTGGTTTGAGGATTTAGTTCACAGCTGTGAGTTGGGTGTTCATTCATTAATGGTGGATGCATTTAAGATTTGATGAACAGCTAAATTGTTGGCATTAACAGTGGGTGCATTTGGTACAGGAATTTATGGCAGAAATGGAAGTAATGGCTGCACACAACGTATTGGAAGCATGTGCGCAAACGGAAACCATGGACAAGGTGGTGTTCACATCCTCAACCACAGCTGTCATTTGGAGGGACCGAGGCGATGCGATGCCATCTGATGTTGATGAAAGAAATTGGAGCGACATAAGCTTTTGCAAAAAGTTCAAGGTGAGTCCCTATTCTAATAAACCCTTTCTCAATATCAGCAATACATTGGATTTACGAAAAAGAAATCTGAAGATGAATTGTGCAGAATAAATTTGTAAACTAACAAATTATGTTGCAACTACATGTTAATATTGGTTATTCAAATAAACATGTGGGAGTTAACAAAATTATACTTCTGGATGTATGAACGGAACAGTTATGGCATGGGCTGTCAAAGACGCTAGCGGAGAAGAATGCTTGGGCACTAGCCAAGGACAGAGGGGTAAACATGGTGTCCATAAACGGAGGGCTGCTAACTGGTCCGGACCTCACCATTTCGCATCCCTACTTGAAAGGAGCAGCTGAAATGTACGAAGATGGAGTCTTTGTTACAGTGGACCTTAGTTTCTTGGTCGATGCCCACATCTGCGTCTTTGAGGATATCTCATCCTACGGACGATATATTTGCTTCAACCATGTAATCAACTGCAACAATGATGCAGTAAAGCTCGCTCACATGCTAGTACCATCGGATGGATCTTCATTGTCAAAAGGGTTAGTTATTTCAGAAAAAAATTATATTGCGACAAAAACATGTTAAGACTTTTCTTGTGAGTTATAAATACCCATGTTTTAATTTTTATTTACAAACAATGTAGCTGTGTCTGCTTGCAATAAGAGTTGACAAGTTTTTGTCACAATTACGAAACAAAATTAAAGGGGTATTTATGTTCAAAACAATTTATACATGGTTCTTTTGGTTGTGTGCAGAATGGATGAGAGCAGAGTGTACCAACAAAGAATAAGCAACAAGAAGCTAAGCAAAATGATGGTGGATTTTGACAGCAGAGCTCAAGTGGAATGATTATCTGTGTCTATTCATCAGCCGTCCCAAACTTGATTACAATTGGGGGCACAAACCAACAATAACTTTCATTGTATGTTATATATATATATATATATATATATATATATATATATATATATATATACACACACATACACACAGTCACACACATTAAAACAACATGATGTGCAATGTATACAGGTTGTTAGTAGATATTTTAAGGCTATAATTCAATTTATATTGTTTGAGGAGCAATCAGTACGTGTAAACAATGAACCAGGCCTAGCTCTCACTTTTGTATTACTTTTGTATTTAGTAGTTGATCAAGCAAATGCATGTATGGAATGTTTATTGTATTCTCTGTTGTATGTACAACTTTTAGCTCACAATTTGCCAACACATGTACGAGTACAAAAATGTCAATTGGAGTAATCGACCAAGTGCAGGCTCTCTCCGGAACAGGCGTAAAGAATAGGTAAATACCCATTCACTTTTTGGATGAATTCCGCTATTATGAATTTAATTTCATGTTAAGTTGTTCAATACGGACCTATCTGTATTTGGTGGTTGATCAAAGCAAATGGAACAAATATTGGTCGAGACGAGTAGTAGTTTCGGTGTCTTTTAAACCCGCCGGTCCGGCCGATTTAACCAGTTGAACCAGAATCAGTCTTATGTCTGGTCCAGGTGTGCCCGGTTATACCAATTTAATCAAAAATCCAGATTAAACCAGTTGACCACTACACCCAACCCAAGTTATCAAACTATATAAAGTCGCAAAAATTGATCTTATATATATATATATATATATATATATAATCAAATAGCAGAGGAGTTCACGACTTTGCATATGGAGATCGAAATTACTGAAAATTGCCAGGGATTTTGATAATTTAGGCATTATTTTACCAAGGAATCTGAGGCAAAGGGATGTTGGGAGGAGAGACAAAAATTAAGCATTGATTAAAGGAAGAAAAGATAGGGATGAAAGAGGTGTGAGTTGGATATATAGGAGTAATTATTAAATAAAAATGATGTGGTAATATTTTGACCTTAGATTTTAAATAAATTGTGAATTTCAAATATTGGATTTACCTATAAATTCTAGAGGAGCCGGATTCAATGGTAGGGGTCTCAAATTTTATTTTTGGTCCTCCAAGGGGTCTGGAATGATATAACATTTAATATTTTAATGATAAATTTTTGACATAACCAATCAAATGATATTTACCCAATTAATATTATGGTGAATTTGAGACGCTTTTTAAAATCAAAAAATTGAGAGAACCTCCATCCGTACCGCAATTACAAAAAATGTCATATATTGGCTCTTTCGAAAATTTAATTGTGAAATCTTAAAATTTGAAATTTATATGAAATTATGCAAGTGTGAAACAATAATTTTGTATTAGGGAATTGATATTTTTACATATATTTTTTATATTTTCACATAATTTTCTCTCACCCGTATGAGCATACACTAAATTTCATAAACATGTGAAAATATCAAAAACACATAAAAATAATATTCCCCTTTATATTATTAATTTTAGACAAATTTATGACTATATGCCAATGTAATATACAACCAAGTAACACAAGGAGTGAATATTGATAAAACATAATTGGAAACGGTCAAAATGGATGCAGGGCAGCACTGAAAATAAATAAAGGTAAGGTACTATTATAATTTCACTACTTTTGAGCCTTTGTTTGGTACACCAACATACACCCACTCCCATAACAGACTGATTATAATTACAACAATTTTAGGGGTATATATAGTCCGGTTCCGGACTCCCGGATTTTCTTAAAATATGATTTTTTTTTTTTTTTTTTTTTTGCTTTTTTTTTTTAAAATAACTATTTTTTTTTAATATTTTATGAAACTGGAATTTTTATATAATACAGTGTTTTAGATGTGATTTAAATATGTATAACAAAACAGGTCTGTACAATCTGTGCATACTGTACATATATTTTTTTGATATAAGTATCCAAATCACGCCCAAAACATTGTATTATAAAAAAATTTCAGTTCCATAAAATATTAATTTTTTTTTAGTTGTTTTAAAAAAAAAAGCAAAAAAAAAATATAGAATCCTGATTTGATCAGGTCCGGGAGTCTGGTTGCCAGTGGACTGTGTGGCCGGAGAAGGACTCGATTAATTATTCACAACTAGTTCTGCACTTCTGCAGAGCATATCTAACACGACCTACAAAACACATCATTTGTAGATAGAAAGATTGCAGCTTCTCCGTCCTAAGCAGAATATCAATCAATAATAAAAAACGAATCCTAAAACCAGAAACACTACCTATAAACATCTTCTGCTGCTTTATTTGGTTTATTTTTCACTTCACGTCTACTTGATTCAGTCCCCAAAAATGAAGGATAAACATAAGTTGCCATCAAGAACAGGGTTTAAACAAATCCATACATGATACATACATCAGTAAGAATAAAAGATTATTATACTAATTCTAATATGATTCTCAAAAAGGCCAAAATCTTGATGGTTAAAGGAAGTGAAGGTATAGAGTTCTGTTGTAAAACACCACCATGCATTAAAAACTTCCATGACTCTTTGCTGCAAAAGAATATACAGAAATTGGTGATGGTCCATCCATGTCAAGCAGATGAAACAAGGTTAAAATACATTTCACTCCTTTCCATGAGCTTTTAGATGAGAAGAAATGGAAAATAGGGAAAAGGAAAAAAATTAAAAAAAAATCTCCACCACATACACGATATTCCCAACTGGAAATCGCATATAACAAAAAAAATCTAAAAGTGAGACAAGTCTCTCCGTAAATTTCTCTCCAATTCTGAAAATAAGAATCGGAAAGCATGGAAGTAGAACACATTTAATTAGGTGCATAATAGAACCCGAAATACCTCTACTAGTCTGGACACAAGAATATCTGGAAGTTTACTTCTGGTTGCTAGTGCCCTTCTTTTTCAGTAAGTTTCCAAACTTGCGGAGCAAAGGCTTCTTCTTCTTCTGACTTTGTTCCTTCATTGGTGAACTGCCACCATCCTCTACATTTTCTGTCGAAGACAATCCATTTATCTGGTCAAAGCTATTATGACCCTCAGCCTTCGAGTCCAGTTCCTCAACAGATTCCTTCTCCGGCTCTCTCTCAGGAGAGAAATCTTTATCTTCAATCTTGCAGCTTTCCCACATCTTAAATTCAACTTCTATTGAATCATCTTCTTCCTTTTCTTTGTTCCCATTCTCTTTGGGCTTTCCTTTCAAATCCTTAACCTCTGTTCCAGTTTCAATAGATACCTCATGCAAGACATTTGTCCCCTCCAGGGGGATTTCTTTTACATGATGCTCCTTAAAAGGTGGAGATGGCAGCTCGAATTTGGAATTTTCTTCTTTTCTACCTCCATTTTGTTCAGAGAATTCTACCACCTTAGGGAGCATATCATAATCTTTTTCGCTATTTGTAAGCTCGCCATTTTCCTCTGCTCGGTTTCTGGTCATAGCTTCTTCTAGCAATTTCGACAACTCCTCAACCTTCTTTAGACCAGTAGATTCTCTAGTTCGAAGCTCCTCGTTCTCTTGAATAATACTCTGCAGTTCATTTTCTTTGTCCAGGAAACTCTCTTTCAATCTCATGCTCTCAGCTTTTGCTTCCCCAAGAACTTCCTTTAGATAATTCACCTCTGATTCAGCTTCCTTAAGGGTAATCTTTAGCTGAGCTTCTTCCTCCTTCGCGGAACAAGCTTCTTCCTCTGCTTCTTTAAGTGAATTAACTAACCTGCTCAATTCTTTTGTCATCGAAGAGTTCTCTTGTTCAGATTTATCAACACAATCCATCAAGTGAATCTCTTTTTGCTCCCACTCAGCCTTGGAATTCTGGTGATCATGCTTAGATTGTTCGACCAGGTTAGTGAGGATATCAATCTCATGTTTTGCATCATCAAGCACGCCCTCATATTTCTCGTTAGATGATGTCAAAATCAGTTTCAGATTTTCTATTTGTGTTTCTAGATTTTCATGCTCATCTTGACTAGATAATAGCTTTTCTTTGGCTTCTCTTGCTTCTGAAGAAACTTCATGTAATGCTGAAGCTAAGCTTTCCATTGCTTTCTTACTTTTCTCCTCTTCAGCCCTAGAAGTTTCCAACTCACTTATGAGTTTGTTTTTCTCTTCTAACAGGGTCTGAACACTGGCAGCAGCAAGTTTCTCATTGTTTAGTGCCTGGGTTTTCTCCTCCTTCACAGTATCAAGCTCAGACTTTAGAGATTCGGCGTTTTTTAACATTTCAGAAGCTTCTTCCTTGGCCATATTTAGACTACGCTCTGATTCCACAAGATTGCCTCTCTGTGATCCAACTGACATTTCCAAAAACCCCACCTTTTCTTTAAGAGAAGCAATTTCTGATTCTGCATCATGCAATAAATTGTTGCTTCCCTCTAGTTGTTTCATGACAGATTCCAAAGATTCTGATGCAGACCTTTCCAACCGATTTGCTTCATCAGCCTGAACCTCTAATCCTTCGACCCTTTTTTGCCACTCTGCCACAAGACTATGTGCATAAGATTCAGCCATTTTTACAGCCTCCAGCTCAACATTAAGTTTCTCTAGAGAAGCTTCATTTTCAGCTAGCTTCTCATCAAAGTCTTTTGCTTTCTCACGATCTTGTTTCAATGTCTCTACCTCTGATTTGAGCTCCAACACCGTTTTGCTGTTCTTGTTAGCCTCTGATTCATAACATTTTACTTTCTCAAGATCTTGTTTCAGTGTCTCTACCTCTGATTTGAGCTCCGTCACCATTTTGCTATTCTCGTTAGCCTCTGTTTCATAATCTTTTGCTTTCTCAAGTTCTTGTTTCAATGTCTGCATCTCAGAATTGAGCTCCAAGACCATTTTGTTATTTTCATTAGCCTCTGTTTCAATCCTGGAATCTAGCACCGCCTTCAACCGGACCAACTCAGCTGACATAATCTCCACCTTCTCCGCATGAATCTCAGCAATCTTAGTTGCATCATCAGCATGACTAAGGGCCTGATTCTTTGCATCCGATGTCATGGCTAATTCTTGCCTCAACTTTTGGAGTTCCCGAGTGGCAGAGAGAAGAGCAGAAACATCCAAAGCATGCTGGTTCCTCACAGCTTCAAGCTCCTTCTGCCACCCTTCTTCCTTCTTCTGACTCGCTTCAATGCCTGCCTGTTCCATCTCGACAGCACGAAACTTCTCAATCTCAGAGTCCTCTTCGGCTCGCTTTTGACCGACCAAAGCCTCCGTGAGTTTCCCATTAGCTTCCACTGCTAACCTCTGTGCTTCTTTAAGTTCATTAATTGCTTGCGCTTTCTCTTTCTCAACCTCCACTAACCTCTCCTTTGCCTTCTTACATTCTTCCTGAACAAGGCTTAGTTGGGCCTGTAACTCCGATTCCTTCAATACCCGGGTTGGTTGTTTCTGAAAGTCCATCAAAAAGGTGCAATGCCGATCAAAATCACATTCATTTAACAAGATTTAATGGGGCCACTACACTTGCAAGTAGCTCTTTTTGACATGGATCTAAATCCTTAAATAAAGACTTTTTTCAGTCTAAAGCGATCTTAGAGGATCTTATACTTCAAAATATAATAATCAACTAATAGCACAAAAAGAAATTGCATTTCTTAATTGATATCAACAATATCCAGTAAAACTTAACAATGTATAATACATTTAGAAAACTAAAGGGCACAGCTGAAACTTACATCAGGTGTGGTACTGATCTTTGGGGACCGGATCACCACAGGCTTAGAAGTAACAGATCTTGGGGAACGATCTACGGATAAGCGTGAAGCTTGCAGGGGAGAGGGCGAATCAGTCTCGGATTTAGTCCCTCCCCGTATCAGTTTACTAACAACTCTAGGAGCTGCTGGTGATGCTTTGTTGTTGGGAGTTGCTGCTGGTGAAGCTTTGCTGTTTGGAGTTTCAGATAGAGTAGATTTGTTCAAGTTTGGTCTGTCAAGATTGAATCACAAAGTAGAGCTCTATTTCAAACTTTGAATCAAACAATGGAAGATCAATTAAAGCATAAAATGCAAACAAATAAAGTCATGAATCTAGGCCAAAGATGTAAACTTTAGCAGGTATACATAGCAAATAAGAACTAATTATGTAGTGTGAAAATGATATACTAAAAATTACACCTCAAAATAGTTCAGTATACAAGACAAAGTCAGATCCACATCATCAAACCCCAAAAGCACAGTTAAAACCTCAAATTACTAGGATCAAGATTTTTTTAAAAAAAAAATAAGATAATCAATAGAAACCATTGTGTAAAAAAAAAAGAAGAAAAAAGAAAAGAAAAACACTAGCAGGGTATAAAAGATGAAAACTTGACATGAACCCAAAAGAAGATCCGACCCACGACACATAAAAAAGTGGGAAAAACACCCAAATGAAGAAGAACCAACACAAGACTTACTTGGATTTGGAAGCCATGGAGGTGGTTGATTTTTGGCTGTGAATGCTTCGAAATAAGCGTAAAATTACTGATTACTGCTATAAAATTGTTGACATTGCATTGAATTATTTTATGAGAATGAGAGAAAAGAGGTTATGGGTTTTTTTGCAGAATATGTATATATATCTACAGGCAGCAAGAGAGAGAAACAGCAGAAGAGAGTCAATAACAGAGCAGAAGAGAGAATGAAGAGGAAAGTATTTACAGCACAAAATCATTTGGGATGTTTGGTGTGGTGGCCACACCCACACAGCTCTTTTTTAGTCTCTCTTTCTTCTTTCTCTCCTCAAAGAGCACACACAGACAATCTGTCTCTCTCCCTCTCTCTAATCACTTTAGTAGCAGGTACAATTTCAAAGATGGTGTCAATGTACCAAACTACCCCTGGCTCCACCCTCTGGCCTGTCAGAGAGCTTTGGTAACTTTTTTAGAAACAAGCAGAAGTTGTTTGAATTGAAATCTAAAAAGCTTTTTCTTTTCTTTTTCCTTTTTCTTTTTCTTTAAAATGGGAAGCTCATTAGTCATTGCTGTTTCATCTTCCTTCTTCCATTCCATATATCTGCTTCTTCTTTTCTTGAAACAGTCCAAGAATGAACTCTAATATATTAAAACTTGCAAATCAGAAACTACCCAAGGAAGAATAGTTTTATTTCTATTTTTTATACCGAATTACGATCAGGATAATATATATAATATTGAGTAGATTTATAAAATTAACCCGCTATATTAAAAATAAATAAAATATTATTAATTATCAATATATAAAGTCATAAGATATATTATTTTTTTAATATATACATATATATATATAAGGCCAGCGATCAGTCATACCACTTATCTTCTTTATTTCCAATCTTCACAAAACTTTAGCGACGGATCCGTGGCGTTTTCGATCATACAACCGTCGTCTATACTTTTTAGTGACGGATGACATATATAGCGTCATTAAAAGTATAGGACGACGGTTGTATATGATGCAAGGGAACTCGTCAAATCCGTCGCTAAAGTGAGTGAAAAAGATAAGTAAGATAAGAGATATCTTGACTGATCGATCATATATATATAAGCGGATAAATATATTAAGACATAGGACTATATGAGTATTCCTTATTACTGTATGTCCCTAATTTTTAAGTTTAGAAGTACTCCCAAAATTAGGGACATATTTATTTATTTTAGAATTATAAAAGGATATATAAACTTTGACATGCAATTACTTTTATTTATGGTTTATTAAGAACAGTCATGCTATTACTACTACTATTTTTTTAATTGATGTTAGACATAAGTTCGATAAAAAATTGGTTAATTTGTCATTTTAAATGTATTTCTAATTTTAAAATAAAAATAACATTATTTATCAAAAGAAAAGTCTGTTTTCACTAGTCTTCTTTGTCCTAACTTTGTTATTCTAATTACTTAAATTGGACATATTCGAATTCAAATACAGTAATATCTGTACTCGTATAAAAAAAAAATTATTTTATCCGTATTCATATCCGATATTTCGCAGATTTCTTAAAATACCATTCGAATTTGATATTTATAAAAAAAACACTTTTATTTTGGTACAACCAAGAAGATCAACATAACTCCATCAAATACTAGATTCTTTATGTTGCACTAAAGTATTCCCCCCCCCTCCCCTTAACTTTTGAGAAAATTATAAAATAATTTTTAATTATATCAATCTTAATATACAAATATTGTACAATGTATAATTTTTGGGAAATGCATTCCAATCCGTTTAATATTACTTAATATTTAATTTTCATCTGGTTGTTGAATGGGTGTTGTTAAAGTAGTTTTGAGGTGGGGTGGAGAGATAAGAATTAAGACGTATACTAATTATTATTAATTTGGTCTCTTAATATATACTATCTCCGTTCCAAATTAATTGCTCAATTTTAATTTTTTTTAAGTCAAATTGATTATTTTTAGAATTAATAATTAAGCATATATAAATATATTTCTAAAATTATAAAAATTGGAGTTAATAATAAATTGTATATACTTTCTTTTGGTTATAATTTCTTCACCTATATTTTAGAAAAAATAGTAAAAGATTAGTTTTAAAATGATCAATTTGACTTTAAAAAGTCAAAATTAAACAATTAATTTGGGACGGAAGGAGTAATATTTTAGTTCACAAGAATTAAAAAATAATTGTATAGTATTAAATATAATATCAATTATCTATAATCTTTGTTAAATTCTTATAATTACTATGCTTATCTCATATTCTTTTTATTTATAATATTTTTTATAAAGAATAATTTTATAAAGATTATAATTAATTTTCTTAAATTATATAAAACAATAAATAATTAAAAAAAATAAAATTATTTAAAACAACATATACTATTAACAAACCGCACAAGTATTGGTTGAAGAATTGGTAGGAAAAGTGACAAGCAACCCAACATAACTAAATTTATGCTCACTAATCTTCCCGGTCCGGTTTGCATAAAATTTATTTTTTAATAGATTGGTCAATTAATTAATAAAATACTGATACACATAAAATTTTATCTGTGTGTCAGTGTCAGTACTTTATTGACCAATTAATTAACTTACTTAAAAATAAACTTTATACTAACCACTTCTTAATATTTCTCTTATCAATACGTCATCATTTATCATTTATATAGTATTAATTATCTTTTTTTAATGTATTGTTTGACTACTAGCAAACAAGCACCTATATTTATTTATAAGAATTATAATTTTGGAATTATAATTTATGAGATTATAATCTTAATATTATTAATTTTAGGATTAAATTGACTTAGTCACATGTTTATTTTTATGAGATAATTTATAGGATAACTTAAAATAATTTTATATTATATTTATTTTTACAAGATTAATTAAAGGATTATATAAAAAAATATTATTTGAACTATTATATCCTTACCAATAATAACATATTTTAAATTATAATTTAAATTTGTTTATATATCAAAAAAAAACTATAAATAAATAAAAATTATTTAAACATATCACATATACGTACTATAGACAATTACAATAAAGCTCGTCGTAAAAAAATTATTTTAAGTCAACTACATGCTAACGACATGGTATGCATTATTGTTGTACCCAAAAAATAAAAAAAAAGAGATAATTTTAAATTCATTTAATTTTAGTCAATATAATATAGAAATAGAGTCATATTAAGGGATAAGATTCTCATCTTTGTGTGTTTTTTTTTTCTCATCATAAATTTATTATACGTTTTAAATTATAAGTTATTATTGATTTTTAAAATCAAATTATGTCATTTAAAAATTAAGACAATTCATTAAAAAGAAAAATTAAATTTATAATAAATAATAATTTTAGATACTTTAATTTATAATATTTATTATTATATTACATAAATTTGAATTTAAAACTTTTTATATTAACCTCAACAAGTCAATTACAAATGTTATTTCTTAAAAGAGAGTGAGTATTAATCTTGATATATTTAGTTATAAAATGTGAAAATAATTTTATTTACGGATAGATGAGAGAAATTGAAGAGAGTGCTATAATAGTTGGCATAAAAATATTGATATGATATAAAAGGAAAGAAAAAGAAAACCCAGATAATAATGAACTTCTGTAGAATACGTTAGTCATATTAAAAGAAATAAAGGTTAGTTTTGTCTATAAATTTTTAATATCACATGATGGAATTATAATATTTAGTTAAACATAATATTAAATAGACTAATAGTCCCAAATGCAAATTTAAAAACAATGAACTAGTAGTCCCAAATGCAAATTTAAAAACAAACAAGACACGTATTATTAATAATCTTATCCCGTGTAATTTTTGTAAACAAACATTAAAAAATTGGTGGTAAATAAATAAAATTTTGAAATGTTATTTCTTGAACATAAAATTCCTTTTTCCTTTGACAAGGAAGTGTATAGATATACATACTCATTTATTTTATAAAAAAAAAAAAACAGAGAGGGATTAAAAAAAGCACCCTTTTAAAATTGTGTTAATTGATGAATACAGTGTTGACACGCGATCAAAGATAATTTCATGTTAACCACTTCTCTCTTTTTCACTCTCTTATTTCTATCTTTACTCTCTCACTCTCATAAAAAATTTTATATGGATCAAAATGATTTTAATTTAATTATTTTTTGCTACTTGGATTGTTGGATAAGAAAAATAACATAAAGGTGAGAATTTTGACTGTCTAATTTATTTCTATTATTATTAGTATCTCTTTTAAACAAATCTAAACTGGCCGGAGACAGAAGCTGCACATGGGGTTGGGATAAAATTGATTGAACATGCAAAACATGGGGACAGATCACGCCAGTCGCCAGCCTTAGAATGATGTGGGGCCCAGTGGGTCAGTTGTACAATTAATCACATATTCTTTTTTTTTTTTTTTGAATTAATTTTTTGACAAATATGACTGTATAATTATTTATAAATCTGATTTTGATCAATTGATTAATACAATATTAACTACCCCATTATTTATTTATATGTGGGCTCTCTAGTCTGGAAGTTAATTTTAGGACATTCTTTCCTTTTGCCAGCCTCTCCCAAGCTTCATTCCTTTACAAAGTCAAGAGTGTGCTGCCATAAAGTAAGTTTCGAAGGTATAGTATATATGTCACTGCACAAATATTCTCAGGCATCCATTCATGTTAAACTCACCTCATTGGCATTCTCACAGTTCATAACCACATTGAAGGATATATCTGCTTAAAACATTAAATTTTGAGAATTTATTTCCACTTGGTAATTATATTTTTCACATGATTCCAGTTATGTTGATAACAAATGAGTCTCATATCTATGTAATACGGAAAGACTGACTCACGTAAAAATATTATTTTTTCATGTGAAACCCACACGTTGGCAATGACTAGTCTATTTTTTTCATCATGTTGTAGTTGTACCAAGGTCCAAGGCTGCAGAAATATCATGCTGAGGATTGAGATATAGTGCTAGCCAAGCCTGAAAATCTAATATACCAATATAAAAATGGGCCTCTTCTCTATGTACATAAGACATGCACACTATCATGGAGGAAACTATATATATATATATATATGTAGCTGGGAACTGATCACAAGCACCAGTATTCTAAGAATTAAATATCAACTGATGCATGCCTTGTACAATTTTATGCCACTAAAGAATAAAACAGTGTCCCGTGTGATATATTACAGAGAAGAATATTATTATAATAATTTTGATAGATAAATTTAATTTTATTTATAATATTTAAGCAACGATTTGTGTTTTCTACATGTTCAGTTTAAAATCAAAGATAAGGTACTGAGGAAAGAGTAACACTTCCTTAATTAGTCATCACCCACCATGCATCATATACGTACCAATCATGTGTTGGTCGATCTAATAGTAAGTGGGTTGTTTATCTCGCTCAAACTTGCTATTCACGGAGGATCACTGATCAGTTTCGGCTCGACATTGGTACTGAGATTGAAGTTTTTTTCTGACCTGTCGAGAGTTTAATTTGTGTTAACGCCAAGATCTTCTGTCACATCTCAATTACGTAAGACGCGCTCGATCCTCGCAGACAAGAAACACGATAAACACCATGAACGATGGCGGTTCCGTCGGGGATATTTCGAGGCGTGTGAGAGTCGATATCGTGTTCATGAGGTTAATGATGGAGGATGTAATATACTTGTAGTGTATTTGAGAGATCATAATTCTCGGTGTGTGTATGTGATTATGAATGATAATGTATATGAGAACGCACTCTTTGTGAAGACTTCCTCTTTAGGTCATACTCTCTTTTGGATTCATCGTCTTGCCACCCACTACCACCGAAACACCCCCCTAATCGATGGGTTCTGCATTGCGTATGTAGTCTATCTACTACTTTTGGACATCTGTTTCTCTGGCCGTAGGTTATGATCTCATCCACATTAATGCATGGCGAAGGTCTTTCAGTCAACCGTCATGCTTTTTCATCATTCAAGTCAAAGTAATAGATATTAAAATATCTAAGGGACGATCCAATTGAAGCAATCGGTCTTATAAGTTAAAATGAAAATAATATGGTGGTGGGCTCAATGACTTTCACATTTCAATAATAAAGGCCCAATGGATTAATTAAATGAGTAAGCCCAATTTATCCTACCAAAGAGAGGAAATATCGTGACCCAACATTCATTTCTAGTTTTTTGTTAAGCAGAATGTTTAATAGAAAACTATAAATGGTCCATGATATTTTACTAAAGGTCCATAGTAAGAAATAATTGAAGTGTACCGATTATTATTCACGAGATGAAATGAGAGGAGAAGCGGAGGTCCAAATCGGAAAGGCCACATCTTATTAAATATCCGGACCCGGGCAGGACGCTTCCCATTCAAATTCTAAATCATTACTAACATTTAATGTGCGGCCTTGAACGTGGTAATGTGGTCAAGATATAAAAGATAACTTTACCAAATTTGGCAGTTTTTTTTTGCCCATTTGAAATTCGAGCGCCTTTTGAATTTTCTGCTCTCTCGAACTTTCTTTCTTCCTCTCAAACCGTCAAAATGGCTTCCCAAGACTCGAACAAGGTTCACCCATCTTGTAACACCGATCACCGTCGTTCCACCAAACCCTAACCTCGTGGAAGGAACCTCGACCATGAATCCCAAGGGTCGGAAACCCAAGAATCCCCCTCCAAAAACTCCCAAAACCCCCTCCGAATACTACAGGAGCACGGATCGCTTCTCTCATGCCAATACTCCCTCTATCGTGACTGAGGCTGAATTAAAAAGGATTCTATCTCGGTACCACATTCCGGATACCCATGCGGTCAGGGTTCCCAGATCCGGCGAGAAGATGTACCAACGGCTAAAAGGTTGGACGGCCGTCCCCGTGACCTTGCTCGAGAAGGGGGTTCGTTTCCCTCTGCATATTTTTATAGTGACTATATTGGGGTTCCTGGGCGTGGGGTTCGCCCAATTGGTACCAAACTCTTACATTCACATTTTGGCCTTCGTGGCCTTCTCGCCATGAGTCAGGCGTTGAACCCTCCTCGACTTCTTCTTCACCGTATACAAAATAGTCCAATCCAGAGAGAAGGGTTGAGGCCTTTAAAAACACTCTCCGAAGTCGGGAGAAAAGTTAGAGAGAGGCGTTCATTTGGTGAACACTCCTTGACGATAGGGGATGGGTGAGAAGTGGTTCTACGTCAAAGGTCCGAAATTTCTTCTTTCTTACCGAATCTGGAAACCGGAGAAGATCTCTCACGACTTCGGAGACATTTCTGAAGAACGGGAAGTTGAAATGATGGAACTTTTCGACAATTTCCCTAAGGAGGAGTGGAAATATGGACTCCTCTCGAAGCAGACATGGTTATATGACCATAAATGTAAGTACCGATCTATTTCATATATATAAATTTCTGAAAATGCTTTTATGATGTGGAATCTAACATAGGACTGTTTGTTTCATGCAGTATCTTTGATCAGACCGAGCTCCTTAGAAATAAAGGAGTTTGAAGATTTCTTGTCCGGGAAGTCTTCGGAAGCTGTTGAGAATCGCCAATGAAGTTACTCCCCGGCCGAGCCGGAAGCCGAATAAATACACACCCATTTAATTCGAACGAGAAGAACCAGAGGCTGATGAGGTTTCTGTACCGGAAGAGACCCTCCATCCTCGTCAGAAGAGGAGGGCCACTAGAAAGCCCAGGTCAACACCTCTTCACACCCCTTCTGAAGCCATCCCGGAAACTTAGCCGATCACCCAACCCATCCCCGAGCGAGAGAGGTTTGCTCGATCGTCCGATCGAAGAAGTGTCCTCCGGACCAAAAAATTAAAACCAAGATAACCCCTGACCGATCGAAGAACTTAGGGTGCCTCGGTCTTGATCATCCCCTTCCGTGCCCCTGAGAAATACAGATCAAGAAGAAGGTGATCAAGACGAAGTGGTTCCAACGCTATCTAGGAAAAGAAAGCGCACTTTTGTGACCACCCCGAAGTTCGCTACGCCTCATCCCTCGAGAACCCATCCCCAATAAATCTCCTTCTTACGAAAGCCGTATATGTGGATCCTACCCCTCCTGAACAACCGGCTCCTTCTAGGAAGGTCGAGACCTTCCCCGAACGACCCGGTCCTTCAGGTCAGGGTTATCATGCCGAGGCTATGGGGTCCCTGACTTTGTGGCCTAGATTCAATGCAAATTTCCCCTTCGACCTTTTTGGAGCTTTCGTCCGGAATACTGACGACCATCGGTTCAGTGATCATACGGACGGAAATCTACTCGATGAGAGGATGAGCTATCTGGCTAAGGTAAATAACAATTTCTTTATCTTCTATTTCTTTGTTCTCGTTTGGATATCTGGACATTGACTTGAACCCTTTGAAAATATGCAGGCTAACGCTGTCTTCGGATGTTTGCGTCCGAGACACATAAATGGGGAGGCCGAGGAGGATTTCATGAGGCAGGAGATAAATATGTTGTAATCAACCTTGGATCGAGAAAGGGCCGATCGTGAAGACGCTTTTCATACCATTAACGGCCTTCAAAGAGACTTAGATCGGGATAGGATGGACCTGAAGACGTCTGACGATGAGCTAAAGGCCACGAGGGATGGGTTGGCTGCGTCCGAAGCCAGCCAACAAGCTTTAACTGACATGAACGCCGGCTTGGTCGAAGAAAACCTACTCCTGAAGGCCAAAAATGAGGAGTTTTCTTCAGCCAACCGAAGCTTGGCGATTCGACTTGGCGAGGCTCAGGCGAAGGCCCAGGACGAAGAGCGAAGGTATAAGGCCAAGCGCCATAAACTTCGTCACAAAATAAAGGATCTTGAGGGACGGGGTCCTCTTTCGATCAAGAAGAAGCTGGAAGCGATTCAAAGCGGACTACTACGAGGATTGAGACGAACTTAATGCTAAAATCATGAAGGTATACTCGGAGGGAATACGAAGATTGCCGAGAGGCGAGGTAAAGAAAAGCTATCTGCTTTCATTTGGACCCTACCTTACTTAACTCGAGGATGAAGGTGGGCGCTGAATGTCCCTCCTGTTTTTGTTCTATGTAAAAATTTAACTACTTTAAACTTTTTATGTTCGCGTAATTAGTTTATGGTGACTTAAATGAATGAAGCGTTTTATTTTATTGATGAGTCTTCAATTTTCTTGATTGTGAGCTCCATTTTGGTTAATTTCTTGTCAATAATTGAAGATCGATATAATTTGAACCCAACTAGTGAATCATCATTACGACATATAACGATTAATTTATGAAATGAATTGAATTGAATTTCTGTATGTGATTTAACTTAAGCTGAATTGAATGAAGTGAACTCAACACTTAAATAAAATAAAGTAATATATACTCTTACCATGCATCGAAGTGTGAGATCGGTCGTATGTGAGGTGAATTTGGATGATCCTCCTTGCACCATTCATGACCTTAGGACAAATAGGACCGGGATCGATAGTGACCATTGACTTACCACCCTTGGTAAAATCAATATAGGATCATAAGGACCTTTGTACCACCACTCGGGGAAGAACAATAAGTGGTACGCCATCGAATGGTCGATGAGTCCTACCATACCTTCTTACACCATTGTGACCTTAGGACAAATAGGACCGGGATCAATAGTGACCATTGACTTACCACCTTCGTAAAATCAATATAGGATCATAAGGACCTTTATCTCACCACTCGGGGTAGAATAATAAGTGAAATTTGTCATCGAATGGCCAACGAGTCCTACTATACCTCCTTACACCATTGTGACCTTAGGACAAATAGGACCAGAATCAATAGTGACCATTGACTTACCACCCTTGGTAAAATCAATATAGGATCATAAGGACCTTTGTCTACCACTCGGGGTAGAACAATAAGTGGGCTGCCATCGAATGGCCAGCGAGTCTTACCATACCTCCTTACACTATTGTGACCTTAGGACCAATAGGAACAGGATCAATTGTGAAAAAGTGACTTTTTATTGATAATGAACAATCATGTACAAACTTTCGGTAAATTGACTTAATCTCTATTGAAAATATTTAGAAGTCCGCTGCGTCTTAGAGTGTTTTGATTTTGGAACCATCTAATGCCTTTAACCGATAAGTGTCTGGCTTTGATACTTCGATCACCTCATACGGCCCTTCCCAGTTCGGCATTAACTTTCCTGTGTTTTGAGGCGTAGATTCTTGGCTTTCTACAGATCGAAGTCTCTACTTGAATCTACTAAGTTTGACCCCTTTGTTGTAATGTTTGGCTACTCTTCGTTGATAAGCGACCCAATTTGAGCAAAGCTACCTCTCTGACTTCTTCTAGCAGGTCCAGGTTAGCTTTCAGTCCTTCGTCATTATAGATCTCTTCTTTGGACCGACCGAAGACTCGGAGATCCGATTTATTTGGGACTAAGGCATCACTACCATAGCCAATCGAAAAGGTGAATCCCCTGTGGTGGTCCTCGGTGTAGTTCGGTAAGCCCACAAAGACGCCGTTGAGCGGTTCTTTCGCCGCCATCTTACAGTAAGACCCCAACTTATTATTAATGAAATTTAATTCTCTATTTATTATTTTGAAATAGTAAGGGTTGATTTGATTAATGTGGATAGTTATGGATAAAATATGCAAATATTTCAAAATAAGCAAGTGGTTATAAAATATTCATTGTTGTCGGGGAATATTCGTTTGGTCGTGGAATATTTCATCTTTGTGGGGAATATTAACGACACAAGCGACCATGTGTGGGCCCATAACTGAAAAGTGATTGGATGAAGAAAGCGACAAATATAAGTTGTTTAAAAATAATGGCAGTAGTTATTACCAATTAAAACTGTTAAAATACTAAATTGGTTAAAACACGAAGAAGATTTTACAGTATTGCACCAATTATTGATTCTTACGTAAGAAGACACTACTCAATAATGGTTACAGTAATTCTTATTCGAGTATTTTATTTTATTGATTCAATAATTGTTGCATTGATATTTTATATTCTTTTGTTGTTTTGATAAATTGTCATTACAAGTATTTTCCATTATCGAACAATAATTTATATTATCTAAATAATATTATTGGATAACATTATTGGCAATGTCTAGAAAGTTACATCTAAGGAGTGGTTTGGTCACCTAATTACGCTACCGAAGAAGGAGAAATCTTTATTGGAAAGCCCCCTCTTTCTGAGGAACCGCTCGGTTGTCAATATTGTGATTACGTAATATTATTTGTGAATAATTAATTATTGATTTATATGATAAGAAAAATATTGATTTTATGTGGATATAGATGGAGAAAATTTTTAATGTGACAATTGTTGAAAATTGAAATTTTATCTTTTTACGATAAAATAATTCATTTAAATATATTATTATATTTTAATAATATAATAATGGTGATATTTTACAACGAATGTGGGATATATGAGTATCTGAGGAGGAAGAGTATTTTTGTTGCAATAAATGTTTAAAACATGTTAAACATGTAGGTGGACCCCATTTATTGGTGAAATTTGATTAACTTACCGTAAAATCGCCTGTTTGTGGATTTGATCAATTTTTGTTTGGAATTTGGAAAAACTTTCTTCGCAAAGTTGTAGAGAATTGAATTTCCTATAAAAAGTTATGAGATTCGAATTTTTCTGGCAAAAGGGTATTTATTATGAATTATTGAAGCAAAAGCTCAAAATAATTGATTTGGAAGTTTAAAATATTTAAAATTAGAAAAACGTTTTTTTTGTTGTTAATCTTGTGTAGTGAAAATTTGGTTGGTGGCTGATGTTGGGCAAATTAAGTGTGCGTTGGAAAAAATATATATATATTATTAATTTATTAAATTTTTACGCTTTGGTGTTCTAAGCAATTTCCTATAAATAGGGTCTTGGGTTAGAATTGAAAATCACACCGTAAAGCGAAGTTTTCTCTCTCTATATTATCGGCGTATTCTTGTGAGTATTTTGAGTATACTTTGAGTATTGCTATACGATTGCAAGTTCAAGTCATGCTTTATATCAGGTGTTTCAATTAGAAATCTTGTCTTTGTGAGGTAAGGTGTGGCCCCCAAAATAGGTCCATTCCATCCAACCCATTCGAAGTCGCCAAATACATGGTAATGTAAACAACTACAACTTTATTATTACAACAAGAAAGCGTGAGTTTGAATACAAATATTATCTTCTAGACAATATCTATACTCAAATAAATCCTCATCACATTTATTGATACATTATTTTACAATAATGGTGAGGACTACTAAACAACTCTCTCTCTAACCTTCATTCCATTCCCACCGAGCTAGTACTCGCTACATTCTCGCCTCCACGAAAAGAAAAATGGAACAACAAGGAAAAGGGTGAGCTCAACTAGCCCAATAAAGAATGTTACGACTAAGATAATATACAACAAATTATCGTTAGTCTTCAACAGGAAAAAATCGATAGAATACAATAAACAACAAGTTTGAGATCAATATCGCAATGAAAATAATAATTCATAGAAGAGTTACGTAGAGAATGAAATCTACTATAATCTATGAATTTAACGATCCATCATCAATATTTTATCCTCAGTAACATCAATCAATATTCATCTCGAATCAAACATTCATCTTTGCACCTGAGCCAAAGATATTCATCGATCGATCATATTTCATCTCAACACTGTTCATCTTTGCACTACATGTGCCAAAGATATTCTTCAGAAATCATTCATCTTTGCCACTACAAGCAAAGATATTCAATAATATCATCATTTAAGGTCGAGGATGATGAAAATATTTTTAAAGAAGCGAATCCGGTGAAACAAAATGACAAGGATTAAGGATTAATGATTAGTACTTTGTTTTATCCATGTCCAACAATACCTCAAAAATAATCATGGTGGTGTAAAATTCAAGAATGATCAAAACATGGATACAATCAAAGCTAGTATCCAAAATAGATATTTTGACGAAAAGAAGAAATTTTCATTTTAAATTGAATAAAGGCCGTATTCGTGAATAGTCTTTGATATCGTGAATAGTCTTTGTATACGTGAATAGTAACTCGACACCAAAAGATAGAAATTCCACAAAAAACATCTTCACGCTTAATGAATAGTACTCGTGAATAGTAACTTCGTGAATAGTAACTCATGAATAGTAACTTCGTGAATAGTAACTCATGAATAGTAACTCCGACATGAAAAAGTTCCAAATTTGATAAAAAGTTCAACTAATATTTCAAAGATAATGATATTGAAGAAATAATATCATTTGAGAAGAAAATAACATCCCTTACCTCAAAGAATCAATTGCCGGAAGGAAAGGTCGGAAGTGATCTTTGAATGAAACTTGTATTGAGCAAAACTCTCAAAGTATCTAAATACTCACAAAATACGCTCAATAATATAGAGAAAGAGAGAAAACTTTGTTTCGGTGTGATTTTCAAATTAACTTAGCCCTCTATATTTATAGGAAAATGTTAGACGTCAAAGCAGACTTAACCCTCATGACTTTGATGGCTTTACTGCTACTATTCCCACCCACCACATTTAAAATAAAATTCAGCACATTTTTTCACCAACCACAAGTGGGGCCCACTCAATTCTAGAATTTTCCACCAAAATCAATTATAAACCTAATTTAGAATCAGACACCTCTTAAAATTCACAACAAATCATTCGTGCATTTTTAGCGGTTCAAAATTTGTGGACATATACTCAACTTATGTATGTATAACATACCCAAAATTACCACAATCCAACGGTCGGATTAAAAATTATAACCCCATGAATATATCTCAAAACCCCGATTTGATTTTTAATACCTCCAATCCGATAAAATATCGATAAAACACCTCAACATTAATTCCTTCATTAATAACCACATAAATAAATCCATCATTTATATTCATATAAAATAAATATTTCCTTATCATATGAATCAATAATTAATTATTCACAAATAATATTACGTAATCACATTTATGACAACCAAATGTTCCTCAGAAAGAGGGCTTTCCGATAAGGATTTCTCCTTCTTTGGCGCCGCAATTAGGTGACCAAACCTCTCCTTGATGAGAACTTTCTAGACATTGCCAATAATGTTATCTAATAATATTATTCAAATAATATGAATTATTGATCCGATAATGGGAAATACATGCGATGACAATTATTGAACAACAATAATATAAAATATCAACGCAAAGAATTATTGAATCAATAAAATAAAATATTGAGCAAGTAATTCTGTGTGAAAATTATTAGTAGTGCCATCTTAATCACGAATCAATAATTCAACAATCATCTGGTAATCTGAGTGTGCTCTTTATGCGACCACGCGTAGACATCAGTATTTTAACCACCAAGGTATTCAATGATCTTAGCAGTAATAACTACGGTCTTAACTCAGAATAACTACGCCAAGTTATTTATAACCACCCAAACTTTGTCGTTTTCCTCATCCAATCGCTTTCAGTTATGGGCTCCCATGGTCATTTACTGGCCGTAAATACGAATATTCCAAGCGGTGACGAATATTCCACGACCAAACGAATATTCCCAGACAAAATGAATATTTTATAACCACTTGCTTATTTTGAAATATTTGCGTATTTAACCCTATAACTATCCACATTAATCAAATCAACCTTACTATTTCAAAATAATAAATAAAGGAAATTCCTTTTATTTAAAAAATTTGAGGGTCTTCTGACCTCCCTCCTTATGAAATTTCGTTCTCGAAATTGGCGTGACGACTGGTGTTTCAAAAGGTAAAGATACCTCGCTTTCATTTTCGTTTCCAACTCCCAGTCATTTCCTCAATAGCATGGTTTCTCCACAAAACTTTAACTTATGGTATAACCTCGATACATAGGTCATATTCTTTCCTCTACAAAATCTTGACAGTACACTCCTCATACGTTAAGTCTTCTATTATCTCAAATGCAGTTCTAACCTTAATAATGTGGTTGGTCGTCCACATATTTAAGTAACATCGATACGTGAAAAGCGTTATGAACACGCGTCATACTTGGCGGTAAAAGCGAGTCTATAGGCCGCAGTTCTATTCGATCAAGAATTTCAAATGGATTAATAAATCGAAGGTTTGAGCTTTCCTCACCTCACCGATTCTCGCTTTTAAAATAACAACTTCTTGCACCTCCTTCTTCAAATTCATCGACTCGGTGTGTGGCAAGCGACTTTAACTTTATCGATTAAAGTCGATTATACTCATTATATCATCACGCATGCTTCGTATATCATCACGTGGGTACCTAGAGTTTTCATCTCCATCTCTATTATTTGTATATTATCACGAAATGAGTCTTTTGACAATATCGTACTCAGACTTGTATACGATCTTCTACTCAACACGTCACTACCACGTTAAACTTTTTCGGGATGGCATGGTCGTAACATGTGCCGAAATGAGTCGCCTCTTGAGCTCTTGGAAAATCTTCTCGCATTCCTCGCTCCATACTGAATTTTGTATCTTTTCGAAGTCGACTAAGTTAATGGAGTAGCGATTCAAGAAAATCCTTCAACGAATCTCGATAATAACCAACTAAGCCTGAAAGCTACGTATTTCGATTCATCGACTTAGGTTGCTTCTCAACGTGACTCATATCTCAACCTTGGATAAAGACGTCACAATGACACCTATCGCTTTCTTATCGCACGAATATGGCGTCCCTACAGAGAGTCTGGCTTAGGTGAATTCCACAAAGGAAGTCACAAGATAAAGGCTCAGGTACCAAATTCTATAGTTGAATTTTTAACTCCTGAAGTTCAATAGGAGCCATTTGATATGAGATTTTAGAAATGAGTTTTGTACCGGGTTCAAAGTCGATACAAAATTTAATATCAGGCTTTGGAAGTAAGCCAAGAAATTCTTCAGGAAATACGTCAGGAAAAATCAATAACAACAAGAATATTATTCAAATCTGACGTGTCTTTATTCAAATCCATAACATGGACTAAGAAAACTTGACATCCGTAATAAACGAATGACTTCATGGCTTGATATGAAAATGTTTGACTACAATGGTTTGGATCGCTTGAGTTGAATAACGAGTTGCTTAGGAATATGAAAACTAACAACCTTACAAAAGCAATCAATTTTGGCATGATGAGTAGTTAACAATCAATCCCCAAAAGCAAGTATCTTTAAAGAGAGATAAGGTCACGGGTAAGGTAATGGTGCCAACTTGAATCAAACAAGATTTTTTTAAACAACGGATGTAATGAAAGTTTCTCTAGCAGAGTCTCCATAAATAGGTCAAAGTCTAATTTCTCCGTAGTCAAGTTCAAACGTTGAGCGCAAGCAAAAGAGATAAAAGAATGGGTAGAAACCGGTATCTAGTAAGGTATAAACTTCGCAAGAATTTATAATTAACTAACCCGTCTTAACCGTTCGGGTTCCTCGCATTTTTGGACCGGTCATGACAAGCGCTCTTCCAGAATCGTTGACTTTGACTTTTTTGGGACATCCTTTCGAGTCACCATTCATTTGGTGGGTTTCGATATCGTATAATCTCGGCGATATGTCCTTCTTTTCCACAATTATAGCATACCTTGAACTGTTGTAGGGCGGTTTGGACTAATATGTCCCTCTTTCCCGCATTTGTAACATACTGATAGATGGCCTTTCTCCTCCTTGGAACCCGATTACTTCTTGGGCCGGCGTCTTCACATGGTCGTTGTTGAATCTCCTCTTTTAAAATCTCCTCCCACTCGCTTCTTCTATTTTCATGGCTACGATTACCACCGGAGTGGTTACCGCCTTTGTTTGTATTCTTTTTCTCCATTTGGTTATCGTTATTTTGTTGACTACTATCTTTGGTATGATCCTGGTTATGGTCCCTCGGTTGAGCGTACTCGTTATCTCGCTTCTAACAACTGAGCCCATTGACAACATCCGAATAGAGAAAATTTATGAGAAATGAGATCTCGACGATGCCGGGTTTCAAACCTCTCGAAACATCGCGTCATACGTTCCTCATTCTCCACCAAATGAGGTCTGAAAACTGGATAACTCATGAACTTCGCCTTCGTCTTTGGGACAAATCGTGTTATTATTCTTTCTAGTCTAATAAACTCCACTTCCTTCATACGATGAATACTTTGGGGAAGTACTTGTCATTTCAACTGCTTCAAACGTCTCCCATGACATCTTGAGTCAAATTTGAATGGGTAGGCTTCATGATTCCACCGATGTCTGCCTCGCCACGAAACATAAAAGTAGCGAATGGAACTTTCTGTTCTTCGTGCATCCCAAGACATCGAATATCTTGGTAATTTGCTTGACCCATGTTTCGCAATGATCGGATCTGGCTTTCCCCACTCGGTGGTCCCAACTCTTTGAAGCGCTTGCATTTGTGACCACCGGTGAATTGCTATCATCTCCTCCTGTATTTTGAACACGAGTCTCCTCGTCGATTTTTGCATGAAGCGCAAAAACTTCTAAACATCCCTCGTTCATCATCGCGCGCGTTGGTGTTATTCACGGGAGGTACATTGCCGACTGTTGCGCGTTCTCCTCGTTGTTAAGTACAGGCATCTCCACGGTCTCATTTACACCACTATTAATATTCTCGATTCGACATTCTCAATTCATTGCATAAAACAAGGGTTAATTAAGGAAATCAATATATCACATAATATCCCTATATCTTGACCAACCAACAATTAAGCTTAGGTAGGACACACTAGCGAAGGATTTTTACATCTCTCCCTCCTAGTTCTATTCCCCGATCTCGCCGGAGATCATATCCTAAGCTACGATACCAAGTATGACGACCCCAAAATAGGTCCATTCCATCCAACCCATTACGAGTCGCCAAATACATGATGTACGAAACAACTACAACTTTATTATTACAACAAGAAAGCTGTGAGTTTGAATACAAATATTATCTTTAGACAATATCTATACTCAAATAAATCCTCATCACATTTATTGATACATTATTTTACAATAATGGTGAGGACTACTAACAACTCTCTCTAGAACCTTCATTCCATTACCAGCTAGTACTTTCGCTACATTCTCGCCTCCCGAGAAGAAAAATGGAACAACAAGGAAAAGGGTGAGCTCAACTAGCCCGATAAAGAATGTTATGACTAAGATAATATACAACAAATTATCGTTAGTCTTCAACAGGGAAAAATCGATAGAATACTGATGTACAACAAGTTTCGAGATCAATATATCGCTAATGAAATAATAATTCATAGAAGAGTTACGTAGAGAATGAAATCTACTATAATCTATGAATTTAACAGTCCATCATCAATATTTTATCCCTGTAACATCAATCAATATTCATCTCAAATCAAACATTCATCTTTGCACTACAGGCCAAAGATATTCATCAGTCGGTCATGTTCATCTCAACACCTGTTCATCTTTGCACTACAGGCCAAAGATATTCTTCAGAAATCATTCATCTTTGCACTACAGGCCAAAGATATTCAATAATATCATCATTTAAGACTGAGGATGATGAAAAATATTTTTAAAGAACGAATCCAGTGAAACAAAATGACAAGGATTAAGGATTAATGATTCGTACTTTGTTTTATCCATGTCCAACAATACCTCAAAAATAATCATAGTGGTGTAAAATTCAAGAATGATCAAAACATGGATACAATCAAAGCTAGTATCCAAAATAGATATTTTGGACGAAAAGAAGAAATTTTCATTTTTTCGGTGAATAGTCTCCGTGATTCGTGAATAGTCAGTATCGTGAATAGTCTTAGTATCGTGAATAGTAACTTCACCAAAAGATAGAAATTCCACAAAAAAACATCTTCACGCTTCATGAATAGTACTCGTGTGAATAAGAACTCGTGAATAGTAACTCATGAATAAGTAACTCGTGAATAGTAACTCATGAATAGTAACTTCGACATGAAAAGTTCCAAATTTGATAAAAGTTCAACCAATATTTCAAAGATAATGATATTGAAGAAATAATATCATTTGAGAAGAAAATAACATCCCTTACCTCGAAGAATCGAGACTTCGGAAGGAAAGGTCGGAAGTGATCTTTGAATGAAACTTATCTTTGACAAAGAACTCTCAAAGTATCTAAATACTCACAAAATACGCTCAATAATATAGAGAGAGAAAGAGAAAACTTTGTTTACGGTGTGATTTTCAATTCTAACTTAGCCCTCTATTTATAGGAAAATGTTAAGACGCAAGAAAGCGGACTTAACACCAAGCTGACTGATGGCTTTACACCGCTACTATTCCCACCCACCACATTTAAAATAAAATTCAGCACATTTTTCACCAACCACAAGTGGGGCCCACTCAATTCTAGAATTTTCCACCAAAATCAATTATAAACCTAATTTAGAATCCAGACACCTCTTAAAATTCACAACAAATCATTCGTGCATTTTAGCGGTTCAAAATTTGTGGACATATACTCAACTTATGTATGTATAACATACCCAAAATTACCACAATCAGCGGTCGGGATTAAAAATTATAACCCCATAATATATCTCAAAACCCCGATTTGATTTTAATACCTCCAATCCAGATAAAATCTCGATAAAACACCTCAACATTAATTCCTTCATTAATAACCACATAAATAAATCCATCATTTATATTCATATAAAATAAATATTTCCTTATCATATGAATCAATAATTAATTATTCACAAATAATATTACGAGAATCACATTTATGACAAAAGTTTGTTCCCGAGGAAGAGGGGCTTTCAGATAAGGATTTCTCTCTCATCTTTGGCAAGAATTAGGTGACCAAACCTCTCCTTGATGAACTTTCTAGACATTGCCAATAATGTTATCTAATAATATTATTCAAATAATATGAATTATTGATCCGATAATGGGAAATCTTGCGCAAATGACAATTATTGAACAAATAATATATAAAATATCAACGCAAAGAATTATTGAATCAATAAAATAAAATATTGAGCAAATAATTCTGTGAAAATTATTGAGTAGTGCCATCTCTACGTCACGAATCAATAATTCAACAACATCATGCAATACCTGAAGTGCTTCTTTGTGCAACCACAGCGTACATCGTATTTTAACCAACCGGGTATTCAAGCGGTCTTAAGCAGTAATAACTACGGTCTTAATTCGGTAATAACTACGGCGTTATTTATAACCACCCAAACTTTGTCGTTTTCCTCATCCAATCGCTTTCCGTTATGGGGCCCATGGTCGCTGCTGCGTCGTCATGCGAATATTCACAAGCAGATCGAATATTCCACGACCAAACGAATATTCCGACAAAATGAATATTTTATAACCACTTGCTTATTTTGAAATATTTGCGTATTTAACCTTAACTATCCACATTAATCAAATCAACCCTTACTATTTCAAAATAATAAATAAAGGAAATTCCTTTTTATTTAAAAAATTTAGGGGTCTTACATAAGGGATATTTTTTCAGTAATGATATTATTTCTTCAATATCATTATCTTTGAAATATTGATCTGAAGTTTTTATCAAATTTGAAACTTTTGGTGTCAGATTCTATTCACGATATCGACACTATTTATGAATACGACACTATTCATAGAAAAATGAAAATTTTCCCTTTTCGTCTAAAATATCTATTGTGGATACTAGCTTTGATTGTATCCATGTTTTGATCATTCTTGAATTTTACACCACTATAATTATTTTTAAGGTATTTTTGGACATGGATAAAACAAAGTACGAATCCTTAATCCTTAATCCTTGTCATTTTGTTTCACTGAATTCGTTTCTTTAAAAATATTTTTCATCATCCTCAGTCTTAAATGATGATATTATTGAATATCTTTGGCTGTAAGTCAAAAAGATGAATGATTTCTGAAGAATATCTTTGGCCCGTAGTGCAAAGATGAACAGGTGTTTAGATGAACATGACTGTAAGACCCCAGCTTTTATAAATAAAGATGAATTTTCTATAAATATTATTTTTGAATATTATAGAATAAATTTGATATAATGTTATAGTTGTGGGTAATATTTATAAATTTTGCAAAGAAATGTCAAGTGGTTATATTATTCGATTGGTCGGGGAATATTCGGTTTAGCAGGGAATATTCGTATAACGGCTCAATCATTGGTGGACCCCACAACAGAATTATTGTCGGATTGAGAAAACGACAAAAATATTTTATTGAAATAACGACGGAAGTTTTACCGTTGATACTGTTGAACTACTCGGTAGTAAAAGTACATGATGTCGTGTGGTTGCGTAGTAACATTGCACGGTATTGATTATTGATGCTTATGTGAGAAGTCACCGGTTTGATTCCATTATTGTCGATTAATAATATGAATTATTATAAGCGATAATGACGTTTTGTTTTATTCATTATTATTAACGTAATAAAAGCGAAACATCTTTTATATAAAAATGAATACTTTATTAAAGTTATTCTATAAATAAAATATATTATGTTTTATTATGCATAGTGTTGCATAGTGTTTTGCATAGTGTTTTGCGTAGTGTTGCATAGTGTTTGCACGAAGAAAAATATTTTTATATAAATAGAATATATTATATTTTATTTAAAAGATTTTGCTTTAAATATGGACCGTCGATTAAAAGTAAATCAATCTGGACCGTTTCATGGATTAATTACTATGCATTCTATTTTCCTATAAATAGAAGCTCATTCCTTCATTATTTTCTTACGAATTCATTTGAAACTCAGAGAGAAACTATATAGAGAAAGAAGAAAGTATTCTCTTCTACTTCACTTTGCCGATATTGATTCTTCAGGTAGGAAATATTATTTGTTGTGCCGTAAGGGTGTTATTCTTTGTATTTATGAAGAGAACCTTTTTGTTATTCCATTCTTATTTATTACATTGGAATAACTTTGATATCTGTGAGAATCCCCTATACTTGGTGATCTTCTTCTTTTATTACATTCTTCATTATTACATTTGGAACATCCACATCATGTGTTTTTACGGACTGGTTGGTTCCGTCTTTATTATTATTCTGTTGGAACATCACATGCGTGTGTTTTACTAACGGACTGGTTAAAATCTTTATTATTATTCTATTGGAACATCCATGTCTGTGTTTTTACACCGGACTCAGGTTAAAATCTTTATTATTCTGCATTGGAACATCCTCGTCATACATGTGTTTTACAGGACTCGGTTAAAATCTTTATCATTCCGTTGGAATATCACATGCATGTGTTTTACAGGACTGGTTAAAATCTTTATTATCATTACATTTGGAATATCCTATCATGTGTTTTACATGGGATCCGGTTCCATCTTTATTATTCTGTTTGAACATCACAGCATTGTGAATTTCACCCGACTTTGTTCCGTTATTATTATTCTCATTGGAATAACTCGCTTCATGGCAAATAATCGCATGCATGGTGATTTCTTTTGTTATTCCATTCTTTATTATACCCGGTTGGTTAAAACTTTGACTTTATACTCCATGAAATTAGTAGAATATCCTTGATATTTGCGTTTTATCGAGATCTTTTCATGGAAATATTCTTCCGATCATTCTTGAATTTTACTCTACAAAACAAAGATATCGTGTTGACAATTTGAACGTTAATAATTCTGGATAAAATAATTCTTGAACTTGTTTTATTGAATTCTTATATCATTGTCATCATCCTCATGTTTATATTTTTTTTAAAGTCATACGGCACTGTAGTGTATAGATGGACTTGGTATGATTATGACGAGAGACTATTCGGTGTAATCATGACTAGTAATGTTACAAATGATGTGGTAAAAATCCTCGATTGGTCAGTAGTGTATTGATGGGACGATTGTTGGCATGATCATGACCATTAATGAATACACAACTATTCTTGCCCGTAGTGCATAAATAATTGTGGTCGTGATACTAAAGAATATCCTTGGCCGTAGAGTGCGGGGGTGATTCGATGATGTGGATTATTTATTAAAGTGAGTCTCAAACTATAATAAATGATGAAAAAAACCTTTTAAATCATAAAAGATAGTAGATTTTATTTTCTCTTGACTCTTTTAATGGATTGCTTGTTCATTATGATTAAACTTGATGTTTATTATATTTTATCGCTTTAAACTTTGTTGAAGGCTAATGATAATTTATTCAAACATTATCTTAGTCATAATATTTCTTCTTGGGCTAGTTTGAGCTTCCTTTCTCTTCACCGTTCTCTTGAAATGAGAACATAATTTGAGACGAAAGTCGAGGGAGCAGGTAATGGTCCGGAGGATAGCATTAGTTGTGGCGCCCCAAAATAGGTATACATCACCTATTCGAGTTGTCAATACATGTATGTAAACAACTACAACTTTATTATTACAACAAGAAAAAGCGTGAGTTTGAATACAAATATTATCTTACAGACAATATCTATACTCAAATAAATCCTCATCACATTTATTGATACATTATTTTACAAAATGGTGAGGACTACTAAACAATCCTTTCTAAAACCTTCATTCCATACCCAGGCTCAGTTATTCGCTTATATTCTAGCCTCCCGAGAAAAATGGACAAAAAGGAAAAGGGTGAGCTCAACTAGCTCGGTAAAGAATATTATGACTAAGATAATATACAACAAATTATCGTTAGTCTTCAACAGGAAAAAATCTAATAGAATACAATAGACAACAAACTTTAAATCAATATTCATAATGAAATAATAATTCATTAGAAGAGTTAAGTAGAGAATGCAAACTACTATCTTACATGTATGAATTTAAAAGTTCATCGTCTATCTTTTATCCCTGTAACATCAATCAATATACATCCGAATCAAATATTCATCTTTGCACTACGGAGCCAAAGATATTCATCGATTAGTGTCATGTTCATTTAAACACACCTGCTCATCTTTGACTACAAAGCCAAAGATATTCTTCAGAAATCATTCATTTGCACTCACAGCCAAAGATATTCTTAAGAAATCATTCATCTTTGCACTATGTGCCAAAGATATTCCATAATATCATCATTTAAGATCGAGGATGATGAAAATATTTTTTAAAAAAGCGAATCCGGTGAAACAAAATGACAAGGATTAAGGATTAAGGATTCGTACTTTGTTTTATCCACGTCCAAAAATACCTCAAAAATAATCATAGTGGTGTAAAATTCAAGAATGATCAAAACATGGATACAATCGAGCTAGTATCCGGAATAGATATTTTGGACAAAAAGAAGAAATTTTATTTTTAAATTGAATAGTCATAAGTATATCGTGAATAGTGTCAGGTATCGTGAATAAGTCTTGCATATCGTGAATAGTAACTCTCGACACCAAAAGATAGAAATTCCACAAAAACATCTTCACGCTACATGAATAGTACTCGTGAATAGTAATCGTGAATAATAACTTCATGAATAGTAACTCGTGAATAGTAACTCATGAATAGTAACCCATGAATAGTAACCCCGACATGAAAAAGTTCCAAATTTGATAAAACTTCAGATCAACATTTCAAATTATAATGATATTGAAGAAATAATATCATTACGAAAAAAATAATATCCCTTACCTCGAAAAGATTACTTACATTTGGAACCCGAATTTGAATGAACTTGCAGAGTATATCAATACTCAAAGTATACTCAAAATACTCACAAGAATACGCTCAAAATATCGAGAGAAATAGAGAAAACTTCAGTTTACGGTGTGATTTTCAATTCTAACCCAAGACCTTATTTATAGGAAAATGCTAGAACACCAAAGCGTAAAATTTAATATAATATTAATATAATTATACAAATTTTCCTTAGCCCACCTTTTGGTCAAAACACCAGCCACACATGTTAATGATGTCCAAAAAAAAAATACAAAAACGTTTTTCTTAACAAAAATAATTTAAACTCCCAAAATCAATTATTTGAGCTTTGAACTTCAATAATTCATAATAAATAGCCCTTTCATCAGAAAATTCAGAATCTCATGAGTTTTTATAGGAAATTCAATTCTCTACAACTTTGCAGAAGAAAGTTTTTCCAAATTCCAAATAGAAATTGACCGAAATCCACAAGCGGGTGATTTTACAATTTATAATCAAATTTAGATTCAATAATTGTGTCCACCAACACACAAAACATGTGTTAAACATTTAATGCCACAAAATACTCTTCCTCCTCATATACTCATATATCCCACATTCATTGTAAAAATATCACAGTTAATATATTATTAAAATAATATATTTAAATGAATTATTTTATCGTAAAAAGATAAAATATTAATTTTCAACAATTGTCATTTTAAAAATTTTCTCCATCTATATCCACATAAAATCAATATTTTCTCATCGTATAAATCAATAATTAATTATTCACAAATAATATTACAGAATCACAATATTGACAATTGAGGCAGCTTCAGAAAGAGGGGCTTTAATAAGAATTTCTTCTTCTTTGGCAAGGCAATTAGATGACCAAACTCTCCTTAGATGTAACTTTCTAGACATTGCCAATAATGTTATCTAATAATATTATTAGGATAATATGAATTATTGCTTCGATAATGAAAAATACTATGTAATGACAATTATTGAAACAAAAAGAATATAAAATATCAACGTGACAATTATTAACTCAATAAAATCTTCGAGCAGTAATTATCAGTAACCATTATTGAGTAGTGCCTTCTTACGTAAGAATTGGTGCAATACCACTGCCATCGCTTCAACAACGCCAGACAAGTGTGTTTTAACCACCGCAGTATTCCAACAAGATAATAACGGTGAATAACTACGCTCGTTATTTAAAAACAACTTATATTTGTCGTTTTCTTCATCCAATCGCTCACTTCACACATGGTTATGGGGCTCACATTTAATATTCCTTGACATAATACGTAATATTCCACTTACGAATATTCCCACGACCAAAGCGAATATTTCAAACAACAATGAATATTTTATAACCACTTGCTTATTTTGAAATATTTCGTGATTTAACCCTTTAACTATCCACATTAATCAAATCAACCCTTACTATTTCAAAATAATAAATAAAGGAAATTCCTTTTATTTAAAAAATTTTAAGG
>JAINUW010000298.1:0-94709 GCA_020205615.1 Panax quinquefolius
ATATTCCACTAAATTAATGGAGTATAGAAGTCAAAATTTTAACTTATTTGAGTATAATAGCGAATGAAATAACAAAAGAAATCACCGTGCATGCGGTGCCCGCGCCAGAGCGGAGTTATTCAACGAGAATAATAAATCTGAGAATAATAAAAGCGGAACCGAAGTGGGTGTAAAAGAAACACTGCATCTGAGGATATTCAATAGAATAATAAAAGCGAGAATAATAAAAAGCGGAACCGAGGTCCAGGTGTAAAACACCACGAGCGAGGATATTCAGCGGAATAATAAAATAATAGAAGAATATCACTAGAAAGTATAGGGGATTCGCATATATGAGTTATTCAGCCAGAATAAATAAGAATGGAATAATATAAGGATTTCACCGAAGTATAGGGTATTAGCGTATACTGAATGGTCGTATATGGGGTATGCCACTTTTAAAGAGTTATTCCAATGAATAATAAAGAATGGAATATGAAGTTCTCTTCGTGAATAAAAAAAATAACACCCTTTACGAGTCTGACAAATAATATTTACCTACTTAGAAGGTAGAATATTGGAAAAGTGAAGTAGCAAAAATACTTTTCTTTTTCTCTATAGTTTCTCTCTCTAGAGTTTGGTGAATTAAATGAAATAATGAAGGAATGAGCTTTCATTTATAGAAAAAGCGAAGGGTGGCTCTTGAGTGTAACGATGAGGGTCAAAATGACTCTTGGTAATATTGAAGAGACAACTACTATTTCTTGAAGGGGGTAATTAACCCTTGGAACACTTAAGAAAATGAGTTAACTCTTGGTAATATTAAAGGGACAACTACTATTTGCAGAGAGGGGTAATTACTATGGCCGAAGGTAATTGTTATCGAAGAAGGTAATTATTGAAGAAGGTAATTACTATATTGAAGGTAAATACTATTGATAAAGGTAATTACTATTCACAAAGGTAATTACTATTCACAAAGGTAATTACTATTGTGAAGGTAAATACTATTGACAAGGTAATAACTATTCACAAAAGGTAATTCTTTATTAGCAAAAGGTAATTCTTATTGTGAAGGTAAATCTTATTGAAGGTAATTACTTATTCACAAAGGTAATTACTATTCTAAAGGTAATTACTATTGTGAAGAGACTCTTAGATGATGACATATGCCCCCCCATAAAATAATCAAACTTACCACAAGCGTCCCATAACAGGACTCTTTATATACATCAAGGATTGAATAAATATTACCACAAATCATTTTATTTTTAATCAACACATATTTAATCTTTCAACAATTATTAATCATTTATAACTTGTAAGTCTCAATTAATAATTTAATGCTATAACATATTATCTGGATAATCTTTGTGTGATAATTGAATCGATAATATAAGAGATATGATCGTAATTCTTTATGCTTGATAATTGAGCATAGTTGAGTGACTTCTCACGTAAGCATCAATAATCAATATCGTGTACTCTTATACAACTATGACGTATTCGTATTTCTTTACTACTTAGTAGTTCAATTCAGCGGTTTAATGGTAACACCTCTCTAGTTATTTTTTATAGAAAAAATAATTTTGTCGCTTTTTAACTACTGACAATACTTAGTTGTAAAGGTCCACAATGATTGGTAGTCGCATACGAATATTCCCCGACAAAAAAGAATATTCCCAGGCCAAGCGATTATTTTATAACAACTTGCTTACTTTGCAAAATTTATAAATATTACCCACAACTATAACGTTATATCAAATTTATTCCATAATATTCAATAATAATATTTATAAAAAAAATTCATCTTTATTTATAAAAAATTTGAGGTCTTACAATCTCCCCTTCTTATAAAATTTTGCCCCTCCGAAATTAGAATGCGTGCACGATATGATAAAGAGGTGAGGATACCTTGAATACCTTTATCGTTAAAAAATATTAAATTCATCTTCGCAATCCCAGAACGCTGAAGATATTCATTTAACAATTCATCTTTTTGCGCTACGTGGCAAAGATATACAAGCTGTAAAAACCGATAATCTTTGAGGCTAGCGACTTAATAGTATCACGACCACGAATTATCCGTACCTTCTTGGCCAAGCATATTACGTGTTTTCAATTCTGATGTCGTGATTATCTTAGAATAATCTTGAGTCGTAATCATACGAGTCTATCGATACACTACTGACGGCGAAGATGACTTTTACCACATCCATGAATTAATATTTCATTCTTTGAGACTCACTTCAATAATTAATCCGTATCATCGAATCATCCTGCGCACTCTGGGCCGAGGATATTCATTAGTATCACGACCACGAATTATCCATACACTACTGAATTAAAGATAATCGTGTATTCATTAGTATCACGACCACACAAATTATCCATGCACCACGGACGAAGATAATCGTGTATTCATTAGTATCACGACCACAAATTATCCATGCACTTCTGACGAAGATAATGCGTGTATTCATTAGTATCGTGACCACAAATTATCCATACACTACGACCAAAGATAATCGTGTATTCATTAGTATCGCGACCATTAAATTATCCATACTCTACTACCCAAAGATAATCGTATGTATTCATTAGTATCACGACCACAAATTATCCATACACTACTGCCAAAGATAATCGTGTTTTCAATTACGGTTATGATTATACCGAACAAACCACGAGTCATAATCATACCAAGTCCATCTATTCACGTACATACGATATGACTTTCAATCTGATATAAGCATGAGGATAATGATATAAAGAATCGATCAAATGAGATAAAGGATAAATATTAAACATTTATAATATAATTTATCGAGGATTCAAGAATATCCCCATGTTATCAATCACTTAATAATCTAATATCATTAATATTATAACAATATTTTAATCACTTAATAAATTTATAAACAATTTATCTCAATTGTTTACGCTTTTACCATATAATGCATTTAATCATTCAAAAATGCCATACTCATAAGATATCATCACCAATTATCAAATCCTCATCAAAAAATATGCATATACTCTATATATAGGATTCTACAAGCCATAAAATCATATTTTCAACTTTGTTACTTCACATAACATATTTAACTCATATGTTCATAACTAAACTATTTTCATAAAAAATACCAAATCAGTCCCAAAAATATTTTCTTTTCTGGGATTTAGCATAATATAGTCCCATGATGAAAATATATTTTCTCGGATTTTTAAAATTCATTTACTATTTTTCAAAAATCAATTTCTAATTAATTCCTAAGAAATTATCTACCTCAAGTTTAACTCTAAAATTCCCAAATATTGGCAGGACCTTACACATGTTAATGTGAGCCTCCATTTAAATTTCATGGTCATTGAGAGTTATAGAACTCCGGTTATAGCATTTTTCGTCAAAAAAACCTAAATATTGAAATGGTCATAACTTGTTCATTTTAAGTCAGAATGAGCTCATTTTTGGACAGGAGGTACTTTATAACATATATCTTCATGTCCCAAAAGGCCAGAATTTTTCACATAAATTTAGGTGGCGAAAACAGCCCTTAAAGTTTCTAGGCGATAGCGTCTTTGTAATTTGCGACTTTGGACTCTTTTGCTAAATTCAGGTCACACGAAAATCTCAAACACCTTTTTCCGATGATTCCACTTGGATAAGCTACAAAACTCATAGATCTAACTCTAGGACTTGACCACACTCAAAATTCAAAATATAATAGGAGATATGGTCAATTGAATTTCATATTACGTTTTTACCAAAATCGATTTTTCAACCCTTTGTGATTTCTAAGAAACTTTCATGTTTTCACATAATAACCACATAACTCATCATAACACTTAATAATACTTCCCATATACCCATAATTTTCATTAGTCCAATGCTTTTATTATGACTTTCATCATAATCTCAAAAAGCAGATCCTTTTAGTTGAAGAAATATTTGAGGTTTAAGAAATGGGTTTTTATCTTTGGGAATCGATACAAAATTTGATTTCACGCTCTAGGGTAGGCTAGAAATCTTCAAGAATACGTCAAGAAATTTATTAATGATAGAAATATCATTCAAAAGCGATCTTTCTTATCGAGAAGACTTGGATAAGACGTTACATTGATACCAATTGTGACTTACATCCTTTAACCTAGATAAGCACCTCACAATGATACTATCAACTTGTCATCGTCATTCACGACGTCGCCCTCAGAAAAAAAGCTTGATTGCATTCCACACAAGGAAGTCAACAACGAAAGGATCGGGGCTCTTTACTTATGGCTTGATATAACGTTGATTAACTTTAGGGTTTGGTTACTTTAAATTCAGTATAACGGGGTTGGTTAGGAATATGAAAGCTAACAACCTTACAAAAGAATAATAAGTAGTTAATCAATCGTTTTCAAAAAATTACCTCAAAGGCAAGTATTTTCAAAGAGATAAGATCGTGAAAGTGTTTATTTGAAACAACAAGATTAATAAGCGAGGTGGAGGTATGTGAAGGTTTCTCCCAATGAAGTTTCAATAGATAAATCAAAGTCTAATTTTTTAGAAGTCAAATTTAAACATTGAACACAACTAGGTAGAATAAAAGAGTGGGTAGAACTTGTATTGAATAAAGTATAGACTTGCAATAATTTATAATTAATTTACCGTAATAACCGTTCGGGTTTCTCGACAAACTTTCTCACTTAAATTACTGAGTTTGACTTTCTATAGGGTACATTCCACCCTTAAGTGCTTCTTCACATTCTGATCCATGATTTGAATCATTATTCTCCGATCCATATCGAATTCGGGTTAGCCGCTATATGTGGTAATTAGAATTCGATGTTAGAATCTCCAATTCTTGTCCAAAAGCAAAGTCCATTTCATCAATTTTGGCTTTATTGGATCGGACGTCTTTTCCTACAATTATCAAACCGTTTAAAATTATCTTTTACCCATACATCGTCTATTCTCCTTCGTTCGAGTTGTTTCTTACCTTTTCGGTGATCTTTGATTTTTAAATTCTCGATTCGACTTTAATATCTTACACCCTGCCAAAGCGTGATTTTGTTCGAGCATCACATATCGGGTAACCCAATTTTGAATTGTTGTATCCCTTTTGTTCCGTGATAGCTTAGTTCTTCAACTTTGTTCTTCTAGCTCACACGAACACGATTTTGTAATTCTAAGTTTTGATCATAAATTTCTTACAACGATTCTCATTGAGTTTCTCTTCTTCTCACTCTCATTACTCTACCTGACTTCACTAGCTTCAAAGTGCAACAATTAGTTCTTCATTTACTACGTGGATATCTCTAATTTGTTCCTGCGTCGACCTTTGCATTAACCTAATTAGTGATTAAATGTGTCATAATGGTCACATTCACTCCATTGTGAATATTTTGTTTGCCATTTCAAACACTTTACAACACGAGGGTTAATTAATATATCAAATATTATCCTATACTCGGTGAGGCCAATTAAATAACAAATAAAGTTAGGTAGGTCATACTAGCGAAAAAGAATTCCCGTCTCTCCCTCCTAGTTCTTATCTACGCATCTTGGCAGGATCGTATCCTCAAGCTCGATACCTGTTGTGGCGCCCCCAAAATTAGGTATATGTCACCCATCTTGGGTGCGCCACTTACATGGTACATAAATTCAAATACAAACTTAATTATATATCGTAGGTGTAACATCGACAATACATAAGCGAGAGTTCTAATAGGAATATTGTCATTTAGACACAATATCCATACTCAAGGAGTCCTCATTACATTTATTGTCACACTATTTATGAGAATAGTGAGGACTACTAATGCTATCTTACGGACCATCACTCTTTTTCAGGCTTCGTCCGGCTATATTCTCATTTCACGAAGAAACGGTGAAAGAAAGGGTGAAGCTCGACTAGCCAGAAGAAATATTATATCTAAGATAATGCAGAATAAATTATTAATAGTCTTCAACAATGTTAAGCGATAAAATACAATAGACAACCGGTTTAACTTCTGATGGAATATCTTGATCCATTAAAAAAGTCAGTAGAAAATAAAGTCTACTATCTTTTAGGTTTTAAAAGGTTTTCATCAAATTTTATCACTAAGACTCGGTTTAATGAATAAACCACAATATCTAATCATCCTGTACCACGATTGAGGATTTTCATCAAATTATCAATAGTGTGACTATCTTAGAATCACCCACAGTCATAATCATACCAAAACTATCCATCGTTTGCATTCTAAGCCAACGAGGACTTTTGTCACATCATTTATATCAAGCCATGATTATACCCGAATGATCCACAAGTGTAATCATACTAAGTTCATCATGCTTATGCGTAAGCGAAGATAACATAATATAACATGAGGATGATGACAATGACATAATAATTCAATAAAACAAGTTCACGAATTAATTTATTAGGGAACTAATAACGTCCAAATTGTCGACAATAACTTTGCTTTGTAGAGTAAAATTCAAGAATGCTCGAGAAAAATATTTTCATTAAAAATCTTTGGATGAAAGCCTTGAAATATCGAGGATATTCCACTAAATTCATGGAGTATAGAAGTCAAAATTTTAACTAATGGCAGGTATAATAGCGAATGAAATAACAAAAGAAATCACCGTAACATGCGAGATTGCCCAGCATAGAAGCTGGTTATTCAACGAGAATAATAAATCTGAGAATAATAAAAAGCGGAACCCGGTCGGTCAGTGTAAAACACTGAGATAGGATATTCCGATAGAATAATAAAAGCAGAGAATAATAAAGAGCGGAACCCGGTAAGGTGTAAAACACTGACATGATATTTCAGCGGAATAATAAAATAATAGAAGAATATCACCAAGTATAGGGGATTCCACATACACTGAGTTATTCAGCAGAATAAATAAGAATGGAATAATATAAAGATTTCACAAGTATAGGGTATTAGCATATCTGAGTCATATATAGGGTATGCCACTTTTACGAGTTATTCAGCCAGAATAATAAAGAATGGAATAATGAAGTTCTCTTCATGAATAAAAAAATAACACCCCTTACGAGTCTGTACAACAAATAATATTCCTACCTTAGAAGAAATTTGAATATTGGAAAAGTGAAGTAGCAAAATACTTTCTTCTTTTTCTCTATAGTTTCTCTCTCTAGAGTTTAATTGAATTCGTAAGAAATAATGAAGGAATGAGCTTTCTATTTATAGAAAAGCGAGGGTGGCTCTTGGTCTTAACGAAGGGTTAAAATGACTCTTGGTAATATTGAAGAAACAACTACTTATTTGCGAAGGGTAATTAACCCTTGGAACAAGAAGAAGCGAGTTAACTCTTGGTAATATTAAAGGGACAACTACTTATTTGCGAAGGGATAATTACTATTGGCGAAGGTAATTACTATTGCGAAGGTAATTACTATTGAAGAAGGTAATTACTATTGACGAAGGTAAATACTTATTGACGAAGGTAATTACTATTCACAAAGGTAATTACTATTCACAAAGATAATTACTATTGGCGAAGGTAAATACTATTGACAAAGGTAATTACTATTCACAAAGGTAATTACTTATTCATGAAAGGTAATTACTATGTGTGAAGGTAAATACTATTGTGAAGGTAATTACTATTCACAAAGGTAATTCTTTTATTGACGAAGGACTCTTAAATGATGACATATGGGCCCCCATAAAATAATCAAACTTACTTACCACAAGCGTCTCATACAGACTCTTTATATACATCGAGGATTGAACAAATATTACCACAAATCATTTTATTTTTAATCAACACATATTTAATCTTTCAACAATTATTAATCATTTATAACTTGTCGTCTCGATTAATAATTTAATCTTATAACATATTATACTGAATGATACTTGTGTGATAATTGAATCAATAATATAAGAGATATGATGCATCGATTCTTTGTAGAAATAATTGAGCGTAATTTGAGTGACTTCTCACGTAAGCATCGATAATCAATATCGTGTGCTTCTTATCTGTTACTGGCGTATTCATTGTACTTTTACTACCTAGGGTAGTTCAGCGGTTTTGTGGTAACACCTCTATAGTTATTTTTTATAGAAAAATAATTTTGTAGTTTTAACTACTGACAATACTTCCGTTAATGAGGTCCACCAATAATTGGTAGTCGTACGAATATTTCCCGACAAAAAGAATATTCCCAGACCAAACGAATATTTTATAACAAACTTACTTTTGCAAAATTTATAAATATTACCTCAACTATAACATTATATCAAATTTATTCCATAATATTCAAAAATAATATTTATAAAAAAAATTCATCTTTATTTATAAAAATTTGGGTCTTTACATAGGCTATAACTTTTTCATGTTGCATGAGAACACATCCCAACCCATTGCGAAGCATCACTTTGTAGATGATAAATCCTCCGAGCCGGATGGTATTGTCGAGCAGTCTTTGAAATAAGTCTCTCTTGAGTTCTTGAAAACTCTTCTCACATTCTTCGCTCCAACCGGAACTTTGTATCTTTTCGAGTCGAAATTTGAGTCGATGGAGTAGTGATTCGAGAAAATCCTTCCACGAATCTTCGATAATAACCTTGGCTAAAGAGAAAGCTACGTCGCGGTCAGCGATTTAGGTTGTTCCCGGCTTTGAATAACTTGATCTTTGTTGGGTCAGCAGATATTCCATGACTTGATACCGTGTGCCCAAGGAATGCTACTTCTTCAAGCCGAACTCGCATTTCTTCAACTTGGCATAAAACTTATATTCACGAAGCTTTTGGAATGTCGACCTCAAGTGTTGCTTCATGATCTTCACGGCTTTTGGAATAAATAAGGATGTTATCAATAAAAGCGACCACAAAGTGATCTAAATATTCCTTGAATACTCGGTTCATCATATCCATGAAGGCAAAGAAGAGCATTAGTCGATCAAAGGACATGACTAGGAATTCATAATACCCGTCTGCAGGAGTTCAAATAGTCTTTGGAATGTCACGGTTCTAATCTTCAATTGGTGATATCCGGAACGAAGATCAATCTTTGAAAAGAATTTGGCTCCTTGCAATTTGGTCAAACGGGTCATCAATACGTGGCAATGGATACTATTTTGATGGTGACATGATTCAACTCCCGATAATCAATACAAAATCGATACTCCCATCTTTCTTCTTCACGAATAGAACGAGGAGCACTTGAGGAGAAGTACTAGGGACGAATAAAGCCGATGTCTAACAATTCCTGCGGTTGGGTCTTTAACTCACGAAGTTCAATAGAGCCATTCGATATGGGCTTTAGAAATAGGTTTTGTAACGGGTTCAAGGTCGATACAAAATTCAATTTCACGCTCGCAGGGTAGGCAAGGGAAGTTCTTTGAGAATCGTCGGAAATTTATTAACAATAGAAATATCGTTCAAAAGCCCGGCGTATTTTGTTTAAATCGTGACATAAGCTAAGAAAGCTTGACATTTGAATTAAGATAATAGGTTGATTAGGAATATGAAAAGCTAATGACCTTACGAAAATAATCAATTTTGCATGATAAGTAGTTAACCAATCAATCCCTAGAATCACGTCAAATGTAAGTATTTTTAATGAAATAAGATCGACAGGTAATGTGAGGGTACCGATTTGAACCAAACAAGAATTATAAGCGATTGGATGTAATGAAGGTTTCTCCCAGCGGAGTTTCCACGAGATAAGTCAAAGTCTAATTTCTCGAGTCAAATTTAATCGAATGGCTTGATAGGAGAAATAAAAGAATGGGTAGAACAGGTTATCAAATAAAGTATAGACTTCATTAGAGTTTATGATAAAAGCTTACCACGTGATGACCTCATTCGGGTTCCTTGCTCTACGGGAGGTCACAACAAACGCTTTCTCCCTTGCACTTCTAGGTTTTGACTTTTACGGACGGTCTTTGGTGCCTCCATCCCTATTTGAATTTGTCTTCTTGAAATCCACAAAATCGAGCTAAATAACCTTCTCTTCCACAATTATAACATGCTTTGAATGACATAGAAACATGATTTGGTACGATATGTTTACCCACAATTATATGGTAAAAGCGTAAACAATTGAGATAAATTGTTTATAAATTTAAAAGTGATTAAAATATTGTTATAATATTAATGATATTAGATTATGAGATTATTAAGTGATTGATAACATGGGGATATTCTTGAATCTGGATAAATTATATTATAAATGTTTAATATTTATCCTTTATCTCATTTGATTGATTCTTTATATCATTATCCTTATGTTTATATTATGTTGAAAGTCATACGTGGCACATGTAGTGCATAGATGGACTTGGTATGATTATGACACTCGGGATTTTTCGGTATAATCATAACCGTAATTGAAAACACGATTATCTTTGGTAGTAGTGGTGCATGGATAATTTGTGGTCGCGATATCTTAATGAATACACAATTATCTTTGGTAGTAGTGTATGGATAATTTGTGGTCGATGATACTTAATGAATACACAATTATCTTTGGTAGTAGTGTATGGATAATTTGTGGTCGTGATACTAATGAATACCACGATTATCTTTGGTAGTAGTGCATGGATAATTTGTGGTCGTGATACTTAATGAATACGATTATCTTTGGTAGTAGTGCATGGATAATTTATGGTCGTGATACTAATGATATACGATTATCTTTGGTAGTAGTGTATGGATAATTTGTGGTCGTGATACTAATGAATACACGATTATCTTGGTAGTAGTGCATGGATAATTTGTGGTCGTGATACTAATGAATACACGATTATCTTTAAGCTAGTAGTGCATGGATAATTTGTGGTCGTGATACTAATGAATACACAATTATCTTTGGTAGTAGTGCATGGATAATTTAATGGTCGTGATCTTAATGAATACGATTATCTTTGGTAGTAGTGCATGGATAATTTGTGGTCGTGATCTTAATGAATACACAATTATCTTTAGTAGTAGTGCATGGATAATTTGTGGTCGTGATACTAATGAATACACAATTATTATTGGTAGTAGTGTATGGATAATTTGTGGTTGTGATCTTAATGAATACCACGATTATCTTTGGTAGTAGTACATGGATAATTTGTGGTCGCGTGATCTTAATGAATACACGATTATCTTTGGTAGTAGTCGTGGATAATTTCGTGGTCGTGATATCTTAATAAATATCCTTGACTTGTAAGTGCGGGGATGATTCGATGATATAGATTAATTATTGGTGAGTCAAAGTGATGAAATATTAATTCATGGATGTGGTAAAAGTCATCTTTGGTAGTAGTGCATTGAGAGACTTGGTATGATTATGACTCAAGGATTATTCGGTATAATCCTTGACCGTATTTGAAAACCGCGAATATACTTGGCCGTTGCAGTGCATGGATAATTCGTGGTCGTGATACTATTAAGTTGCGTCTCAAAGATTATTGGTTTACAATTGTATATCTTTGGTCTGTAGTGCAAAGATGAATTGTTAATGAATATCTTTCGTAGGATTGCGAAGATGAATTTAATATTTTTAACGATAAAGGTATTCAAGGTATCCTCACCTCTTATCATACTGTGTAGTCGTACCCTAATTTCGAGGGCGAAATTCCATATGAGGAGGGAGATTGTGAGACCCAGATTTTATCAATAAAGATTTAAATTTTGTCGAAATAATTTTTTAATATTATGGTGTGAATTTAAGATAATATTATAGTTGTGGGTAGTATTTATAAATTTTGCAAAGTATGCACAGTGGTTATATTATATTAGATTGGTTGGGAATATTAGGTTTAGCGGGGAATATTAGTACAACAGCTCAATCATTGGTGGACCCAACAGCGTAATTATTGCGGATTGAGAAAACGACAAAAATATTTTATTGAAATAACAATGAAAGTTTTACCGTTGATCTTGTTGAACTACTCGGTAGTAAAGTAAAATACAAGAATACGTGTGTGGTTGCGTAGTAGCACACGCAGTATTGATTATTGATGTTTATGTGAGAAGTCACTCGGTTTGATTCCATTATTGTCGATTAATAATATGAATTATTATAGCGATAATGACGTTTTTGTTTTATTAGTTCATTATTATTAACGTAATAAAATGAAACATCTTTTTATATAAAGCGAATACTTTATTAAAGTTATTCTATAAATAAAATATATTATATTTTATTATGCATAGTGTTAACGTAGCGTAGTGTTTTTGTATAGTGTTTTGCGATAGTAAAATGTTTTATATAAATAGAATATATTATATTTTATTTAAAAGATTTTACTTTAAATATGGATAGTCGATTAAAGTAAATCAATCTAGAATAGTTCATGGATTAATTACTATGCATTCTATTTTTCTATAAATAGAAGCTCATTCCTTCATTATTTTCTTTACTTAAATTCTTTGAAACTCAGAGATAGAAACTATAGAGAGAAAGAAGAAAGTATTCTACTGCTACTTCACTTTGCCAATATTGAGGTTCTTCTAAGGTAAGGGGTATTATTTGTTGTACGTAGTGGGTGTTATTCTTTTCTTATTCATGAAGAGAACACGTTATTCCATTCATTATTATTACTTTGGAATAACTTTGTAAAAAAGTGGCATACCCTATACATAACACATATATATAAGATACCCTATACTTGGTGAAATCCTTATATTATTCCATTCTTATTTATTACGTTGGAATAACTTTGTATCACGGAATCCCCTATACTTGGTGATCTTAACACATTATTCCATTCTTTATTATTACATTTGGAATATCCCGTCGAGTGTTTTACTGGGGGACTGGTTCCATTATTTATTATTCCGCATTTATTATTCTCATTGGAATATCACATGCGTGTGTTTTACAGGACACAGTTCCATTGTTTATTATTATTCAGCATTTATTATTACATTGGATCATCACATCGGTGTGAATTTCACGACACTGGTTCGAATTATTATTATTCTCATTGGAATAACCTTTTACATCGCAATCGCATGCATGGTGATTTCCTTTGTTATTCCATTCTTTATTATACCCGGTTGGTTAAAACTTTGACTTCTATACTCCATGAAATTAGTAGAATATTCTTGATATTTGCGTTTCATCCGATATCTTTCATGGAAACATTCTTCCGATCATTCTTGAATTTTACTCTACAAAAGCGAGATCTTGTTGACAATTTGGGCGTTCTTAATTTCTGGATAAAATAATTCTTGAACTTGTTTTATTGAATTATTATGTTGTTGTCATCATCCTTATGTTATATTATGTTATCTTTGGCTTACGTGCATAGATGAACTTAGTATGATTATGACGAGGATCATTAGGTATAATCATGACTTGTTATAAATGATGTGATAAAAGTCCTCGGTGGCACCTGTAATGCGTTGATGGATAGTTTTGGTATGATTATGACCGGGGTGATTCGGTATAGTCGTGACCATTGATAATTTGATGAAAATCCTTGGCCAGAGTGAATGCAGGGATGATTAGATATTGTGGTTTATTCATTAAAGCTGAGTCTTAGTGATAAAATTTATGAAAACCTTTTAAAACCTAAAAGGCGAGTAGACTTTATTTTCTACTTGACTCTTTTAATGGATTGCATATTCACTGCAGATTAAGCTGGTTGTCTATTGTATTTTATCGGTTTAACACTTTGTTGAAGGCTAATGATAATTTATTACGCATTATCTTAGTCATAATATTTCTTCTTTGGGCTAGTTGAGCTCACCCTTTCTTTTCACCATTTCTCTTGAGGAAATGAGAACATAAATTGGGGACCTAATCGGGGAGCGTAGTAATGGTCAGAGAGGATAGCATTAGTAGTCCCTACTATTACGTGAAATAGTGTGATAATAGTTGTAATGAGGACTCCTTTTGAGTTTTGTATAATATCTAGTAGACAATATTTGTATTCAAACTCACGGTTTATGTCGTATTATACCACGCAGTTATATTAGTAAGTTGTATTTGAATTTATGTACCATGTAAGTGGCGACCCAAGATGGGTGGCGTATACCTAATTTTGGGGGCGTCACACCTGCGAGATTTTATCACATCATTTTGTAACATTACGATTCATGATTACACCGAATAGTCTCGGTCATAATCATACCAAGTCCATCTATGGACTACAGGCCCTGAGATGACTTTCAACATAATATAAACATGAGGATGATGACAATGATATAAGAATTCAATAAAACAAGTTCAAGAATTATTTTATCCGGGAATTATTAACGCCCAAATTGTCAACACGATCTTGTTTTGTAGAGTAAAATTCAAGAATGATCGGAAGAATATTTCCATGAAAAGATATTGGATGAAACGCAAATATCAAGGATATTCTACTAATTTCATGGAGTATAGAAGTCAAAGTTTTAACCAATGGGTATAATAAAGAATGGAATAACAAAGAAATCACCATAAATGCGATAGACCGCACAGGAAGGTTATTCAACAGGAATAATAAATAACGGAAATCAGTCCCGGCGTAAAACGCCTGAGCGACGGATGTTCCAACGAATAATAATAAAGCGGAACCGAATGTCAGGTGTAAAACACACAGCATGAGGATATTCCAAGCAGAATAATAATAAAAGCGGAACCGGTTAAAATTGTAAAACACGTAAACGAGGATGTTCAATGAGAATAATAGAAGAATGTCACCAAGTATAGGTAAATCATGATCTGAGTTATTCCAATAGAATAATAAAAATGGAATAATGAAGTTCTCTTCGTGAATAAGAAAGAATAACACCCTTACGGGTACAATAAATAATATCCCTTACCTGTAGAAGAATGAATATTGGAAAAGTGAAGTAGCAGAATACTTTTCTTCTTTCTCTCTATAGTTTTCTCTACAGAGTTTGATGAATTCGTAAGAAATAATGAAGGAATGAGCTTTCTATTTATAGAAAAAGCGAGGGTGGCTCTTGGTCTTAACGAGAAGGTCAAAATGACTCTTGGTAATATGAAGAGACAACTATTATTCTGAAAAGGGTAATTAACCTTTGGAACAATCAAGAAAGCAGCTTAACTCTTGGTAATATTGAAGGGACAACTACTATTGCGAAGGGTAATTACTTATTGACAAAGGTAATTACTATCGTGAAGGTAAATACTATTGGCGAAGGTAAATACTATTAACGAAGGTAAATACTATTGAAGAAGGTAATTACTATTGACGGAAGGTAAATACTATCGACGGTGAAGGTAATTCTTATTCACAAAGGTAATTACTTATTCACAAAGGTAATTACTATTGACGAAGAGACTCTTAGATGATGACATATGGGCCCCCAGCCATAAAATAATCAAACTTACCACAAACGTCTCATAATGAGACTCTTTATATACATCGAGGATTGAATAAATATTACCCAAATCATTTTATTTTTAATCAACACATTTTTAATCTTTCAACAATTATTAATCATTTATAACTTGTCGTCTCAATTAATAATATAACATATTATACAAATGATACTATGACAATAATTGAATCAATAATATAAGAGATATGATCGTGAATTCTTGTAGCAATAATTGAGTATAGCTAAGTGACTTCTCACGTAAGCATCAATAATCAATACCGTGTGCTACTATGCAACCATGCGTATTACTGTACTTTTACCACCGGGTAGTTCAACAGTTTTAACGGTAACACCTCCGTCGTTATTTTTATAGAAAGATAATTTTGTCGTTTTAACTACTATAATACTTCCGATTATGGGGTCCTAATGATTGAAGTCGTCATTTAATATTCCCAAACAAAAGAATATTCCCCACCAAGCGTAATATTTTATAACAACTTGCTTACTTTGCAAAAATTTATAAATATTACCTACAACTATAACATTATATCAAATTTATTCCATAATATTCAAAAATAATATTTATAGAAAATTCATCTTTATTTATAAAAGTTTGGGTCTTACAAATAGTAATTACCTTCGTCGATAGTAATTACTTTTTGTGAATAGTAATTACCTTCGTCAATAGTAATTACCTTTACAGACGTCGACCACAACATCGCGTTTGATTACGAGCATCGAACCACTTGTCGTTTCACATTCTGAGCGTCAAACCACTTTTCTTTTCACATCACCGATCGTCGAGCCACTTGCCTTTTTCACATGGCGGGTGCTAAACTAGAAATCTTCTATAAATAGAGGCCTAGTGCTTCATTATTTTTCACGAATTCATTCAAGCTTATAGAGAGAAAGTATAGAGAGAATAAGAGAGAAAGAAGAAGAGTATTTTGTTACTACATTCTTTGCGTTATTCAATCTCCTACCAAAAGTAAGGGGTGTTATTCATTCTTATTCATGAAGAAGAATGTTGTTATTCCATTGCTTATTATTACATTGGAATAACTTGGTATCTGTGGTTTACCCTATACTTGGTGACATTCTTCTATTATTACATTGGAACATCACATGCGTGTGTTTTACAGGACTGGTTAAAATCTTTATTATTATTCTATTGGAACATCACATGCGTGTGGCGCCCCAAAATAGGTATACATCACCCATTACGAGTTGTCAATACATGGTACGAAACATCTATAACTTTATTATTACAACGATAGAAAGCGTGAGTTTGAATACAAATATTATCTTACAGGCAATATCTATACTCAAATAAATTCTCATCACATTTATTGATACATTATTTTATAAAATGGTGAGGACTACTAAACAACTCTCTCTAGAACCTTCATTCCATACCCAGGCTACGTACTACCATTTATATTCTAGCCTCCACGAGAAGAAAAATGGAACAAAAAGGAAAAGGATGAGCTCAACTAGCCCGGTAAAGAATATTATGACTAAGATAATATCTGACAAATTATCATTAGTCTTGACGAGGAAAAATCTAATAGAATCTGATACATAGACAAGTTTTTAAATCAATATTAGCGGCGGAAATAATAATTCATTAGAAGAGTTAAGTAGAGAATGCAAACTACTATCTTCATGTATGAATTTAAAAGTTCATCGTCTATCTTTTATCCTGTAACATCAATCGATATATATACGGAATCAAATATTCATCTTTGCACTACTGAACCAAAGATATTCATCGATTGGTCATGTTCATCTAAACACTGTTCATCTTTGCACTCTGGGCCGAAGATATTCATCGAAATCATTCATCTTTTTACTCTGGGCAAAGATATTCAATAATATCATCATTTAAAATGAGGATGATGAAAAATATTTTAAAAAAGCGAATCCGGTGAAACAAAATGGCGAGGATTAAGGATTAATGATTAAGTACTTTGTTTTATCCATGTCCAACAATACCTCAAAATAATCATAGTGGTGTAAAATTCAAGAATGATCAAAACATGGATCTGATCAAAGCTAGTATCAGAATAGATATTTTAGATGAAAAGAAAATTTTTCATTTTTGATGAATAGTCTGCGTGATTCGTGAATAATGTCGAGTATATCGTGAATAGTCTTGCAGTATCGTGAATAGTAACTCCAGACACCAAAAGTTCCAAATTTGATAAAAACTTGGATCAATATTTCAACATAATCATATTGAAGAAATAATATCATTACGAAAAAAATAATATCATTTACCTCGAAGATCGGTACTTCTTATTTGAAACAGGATATAAGCTATGACTTGAACTTGCATAGTATAGCAATACTCAAAATACTCACAAAGAATAAATTTCGATAATATAGAGAGAAAACTTGATTTACGGTGTGATTTTCAATTCTAACCTAAGCACCCCATTTATAGGAAATTGCTTAGAACACCAAAGCAGAAAATTTAATAAAATATTAATATATAAATCAAATTTTCCTACGCCAACCTTCCAAGAACTGAATTCAGCTCATTCAACACACATGTGTAACACACCATAATGAAAAAACGTTTTTGTTATTTAAAATATTTTAAACTTCCAAAATCAATTATTTGAACTTGAACTTTAATAATTCATAATAAATAGCCTTTTATCGGAAAATTCGAATCTCAGCGTGTTTTATAGGAAATTCAATTCTCTACAACTTTTAGGAAGAAAGTTTTTCCAAATTCCAAGCGAAATTGACCAAAATCCACAAGCGAGAGATTTTACAGTTTATAATCAAATTTCGATCGATAAATGTGGTCCATTGACATGTTTAACATGTTTTAAACATTTATTGCAACAAAAAATACTCTTCCTCCTCGTATACTCATATATCCCACATTCGTTGTAAAAATATCACCATTATTATATTATTAAAATATAATAATATATTTAAATGAATTATTTTATCGAGAAAAGATAAAATTTCAATTTTCAACAATTGTCGTATTAAAAATTTTCCATCTATATCCACATAAAATCAATATTTTCCTCATCATATGAATCAATAATTAATTATTCACAAATAATATTACGAGAATCCTGATATTAATGACCGAGAGGCGGTTCAGAGAAAGGGGGCTTTCAATAAGAATTTCTCTCTTCTTGGTAGCATGATTAGGTGACCAAACCTCTCCTTAGATGAGAACTTTCTAGACATTGCCAATTATTGAAAAATACTATGTAATGACAATTATTGAAACAACAACAATATAAAATATATACGCAGCAATTATTAAATCGATAAAATCTTTGAGCAGTAATTCACGTAACCATTATTGAGTAGTGCCTTCTTACGTAAGAATCAATAATTGGTGCAATCAAGTGTCTTCTTGTGTTTTAACCATCGGTATTTTAACGATAATCAGTAACAACTACTGTTGTTATTTTTAAACAACTTATATTTGTCATTTTCTTCATCCAATCGCTTTTTTAGTTATGGGGCTTTACATACATGCTTTGCGTCGTCGTCGAATATTCCCGAAGCGATGCGAATATTCCACGACCAAACGAATATTCCTCGACAACAATGAATACTTTATAACCACTTGCTTATTTTGAAATATTTGCGTATTTTACCCTAACTATCCACATTAATCAAATCAACCCTTACTATTTCAAAATAATAAATAGAGAAAATTAAATTTCATTAATAATAAGTTGGGGTTTCTGATGTCATGTGTTTTACACCGGGACTGGTTTTAAATCTTTATTATTATTCTGTTGGAACATCACATGCGTGTGTTTTACATCGGACTGGTTACATCTTTATTATTATTCTATTGGAACATCCCGTCATGTGTTTTACACGGACTGGTTAAAATCTTTTTATTATTATTCATTGGAACATCACATACTGCCGTGTGTTTTACGCTTAGAACTGGTTCCATTCTTTATTATTCATTGGAATATCACATGTCGTGCATGCGTTTCTATTTGGACTGGTTAAAGATTATTTATTATTACATTGGAATAACTTCCGCTCGTGCGGTCTATCGCATGCGTGGTGATTTCTTTTGTTATTCCATTCTTTATTATACCCGGTTGGTTAAAACTTTGATGGTTTATTGTAAGACCTCAACTTATTATTAATGAAATTTAATTTTCTCTATTTATTATTTTGAAATAGTAAGGGTTGATTTGATTAATGTGGATAGTTAGGGGTAAGATACGCAAATATTTCAAAATAAGCAAATGGTTATAAAATATTCATTGTTGTTGGGAATATTCGTTTGGTCGTGGAATATTCAGATCGCTGTTGGGAATATTAAATGACGCCAAGCAAACGACCGTATGTGGGCCCCATATGTGAAAGCGATTGGATGAAGAAAGCGACAAATATAAGTTGTTTAAAAATAACGGTAGCGTAGTTATACAGATTATCTTTGTTAAAATATACCGGTGGTTAAAATACAAGAAGATACCAGTATTGCACCAATTATTGATTCTTACGTGAAGAAGGCACTACTCAATAATGGTTATGATAATTCTTATTCAATATTTTATTGATTCAATAATTCACTGCGTTGATATTTTATATTCTTTGTTATTTCAATAATTGTCATTACACAATATTTTTCATTATCGAAGCTAATAATTCATATTATCCGAATAATATTATTAGATAACATTATTGGCAATGTCTAGAAAGTTCGCATAAGGAGAGGTTTGGTCACCTAATTGCTTGGCCAAGTAAGAGAAATTCTTATTGAAGCCCCTCTTTCACAGAACCGCTGCGGTTGTCAATATTGTGATTACGTAATATTATTTGTGAATAATTAATTATTGATTCATATGATGAGGAAAATATTAATTTTATGTGGATATAGATGGAGAAAAATTTTAATGTGACAATTGTTGAAAATTAAAATTTTATCTTTTCTCGATAAGATAATGTATTATTATATTTTAATAATATAATAATGGTGATATTTTTTACAACGAATGTGGGATATATGAGTATACGAGGAGGAAGAGTATTTTTGTTGCAATAAATGTTTAAAACATGTTAAACATGTCGGTGGACCCCATTTATTATTTGAAATTTGATTATAGCACTGTAAAATCTTGGTTTGTGGATTTGATCAATTTCGGTTTTGAATTTGGAAAAACTTTCTTTCGCAAAGTTGTTGAGAATTGAATTTCCTATAAAACTCGCATTTAGATTCAAATTTTCCGATAAAAGGGCTATTTATTATGAATTATTGATGTTCAAATTCTGAATAATTAATTTTGGAAGTTTTAATTATTTTAAATAATAAAAACGCTTTTTGATTTATTAGGTAGACTTATTTGTTGTCAAGCATGGTGAATTCAGATCATAGATTGTGTGCGTAGGGAATTTATATATAATATATTAATATTATATTAAATTTTGCTTTTGTGTTCTAAGCAATTTCCTATAAATAGGGTGCTTAGGTTAGAATTAAAATCACACTTAAATCAAGTTTTCTCTCTATATTATCGAGCGTATTCTTGTGAGTATTTTGAGTATAATTTGAGTATTGCTATTAGGTGCAAGTTCAAGTCATAGCTTTATATCCTGTGTTTCAAATTTAAGATCTTGATCTTTCGAGGTAAGGGATATTATTATTTTTCAGAATGATATTATTTCTTCAATATCATTATCTTTGAAATATTGATCAAGTTTTTATCAAATTTGGAACTTTTGGTGTCTGAGTTACTTATTCACGATATCTAAGATTATTCACGATACTAAGACTCTTATTCACGAATCGACATTATTCATCGAAAAATGAAAATTTTTCTTTTCGTCCAAAATATCTATTCTCGGATACTAGCTTTGATTGATCCATGTTTTGATCATTCTTGAATTTTACACCAATCGTGATTATTTTTGAGGTATTTTTGGGCGTGGATAAAACAAAGTATTTAATCCTTAATCCTTAATCCTTGTCATTTTGTTTCATTTGGATTCGTTTCTTTTAAATTTTTTCATCATCTTGATCTTAAATGATGATATTATGGAATATCTTTGGCCCGTAGTGCAAAGATGAGCAGTGTTTAGATGAACATGAGCAGTGTTTTAATCGATGAATATCTTTGGCACAGAGTGCAAAGATGAATATGTGATTCAGATATATATTGATTGATGTTACAGGATAAAAGATGAGCGATGAACTTTTAAATTGATACATGGAAGATAGTAGTTTGCATTCTCTACTTAACTCTTCTAATGAATTATTATTTCCGCTGCGAATATTGATTTAAAATTTGTTGTCTATTGTATTCTATTAGATTTTTCCTGTTGAAGACTAACGGTAATTTTGTATATTATCTTAGTCATAATATTCTTTCTTGAGCTAGTTGAGCTCACCCTTTTTCCTTTTTGTTCCATTTTTCTTGGGGAGGCGAGAATATAGCAGCATTTATTTCTGGGGTATGGAATGAAGGTTCTAGAGAGTTGTTTAATAGTCCTCACCATTTTTGTAAAATAATGTATCAATAAATGTGATGAGGATTTATTTGAGTATAGATATTATCTGTAAGATAATATTTGTATTTAAACTCACAGCTTTTCTTGTTGTAATAATAAAGTTGTAGTTGTTTACATACCATGTATTGACAACTCGGAATGGGTGATGTATACCTATTTGGGGGCGTCACAGTTGGTATCGAGCTTAGGGATATGATCTCTCAGCGGAGATCTGGGGAATAGAACTAGGAGGGAGAGCGAGTAAATCCTTCGCTAGTGTGTCCTACCTAAGCTTATTTTTTTGTTGGTCGATATATAAGGATATTATGTGATATATTGATTTCCTTAATTAACCCTTGTTTTATGACGTATTTGAGAATGTCGATCGAGAATATTAACAATGGAAATGAGGGCGTGGAGACGCCTTTGTACTCACCAACGAGGAGAGCGTGCATCAGTGGCAATGTTCCTCCCGTGAACAACACCACCGAGCAGATGATGAGCGAGGGATGTTTAGAAGTTTTTGCAGTTCATGCAAAATCAGACGAGGAGACTTCGTGTTCAAAATCTGAGGAGAAATGATAGCAATTCACGGGTTGTCCTGACAAGCGATTCAAAGAGTTGGGACCACGAATTTAAGGGAAAGCAGATCCGATCATCATGGCGGAAACATGGGTCAAGCAAATTACCAAGATATTCGATGTCTTGGGATGACGGAGGAACAGAAGGTTCCATTCGCCACCTTTATGTTCCGTGGCGAGGCGGACTCTTGGTGGGAGTCGTGAAGCGTACTCCATCCAAAGCGCACTCAAAGATGTCTTGGGAGAGGCGTTTCAGAAGCTATTTAATGACAAATACTTTCTGAAAGTGTTCGTCATATGAAGGAAGTGGAGTTCATCGATTGGAACAAAATAACATGACCGGTGTCTCAAAGACGAGGCAAAGTTTCATAGAGTTATCGAGTTTGCACCTCATTTGGGGAGAATGAGGGCGTATGACGCGGATGTTTAGAGAGATTTGAAACCCGCAAGCAACGACAATATCTCATTTCTCATAAATTTTCTCTATTCAGGATGTTGTTAATGAGGGCTCAATTGTTTAGAAGCGAGATAACGAGTATATTCAACGAGGACCATAACCGAGGATCGTGCAGAGATAGCGATCAATAGAATAATGATAACCGGCGGAGAAAAAGCAGACGGACAAAAATGGTAACTACTCTGGTGGTAATCATGGCCATGAAAATAGAAGAAGCGAGTGGGAGGAGATTTTAAAAAGAGAGATTTAACAATGACCGTATGAGACGACGAGTCTTACGCAAGAAAGAATCGGGTTCTAAGGGAGGAGAACGACCACCGGTTATATGCTATAAATGCATCGGAAAAGAGGGACATATCATCAAACCGCCCCAACAGTTCAAGGTATGCTATAATTGTGGAAAAGAAGGACATATCGCTTTCGAGATTATGCAGTAGCGAAATCTAGTTCAATGAGGGACGGTGACTCAAAAGATATCCCGAAAAAGTCAAAGTCAGCGATTCCGGGAAGGCGTTTGTTTGTGTCTGGTCATAATATCGAGGAACCCAAACGAGGTGATCACGGGTAATTTATTTATAAATTCTTGCGAAGTTTATACCTTACTTGATACGGTCTTTACCCATTCATTTATCTCTCCTGCATGTGCTCAACGTTTAAACTTGACTCAGGAGAAATTAGACTTTGACTATCTCTGTGGAAACTCCGTTAGGAGAAACTTTCATCACATCCAATCGTTTATAAATCTTGTTTGATTCAAGTTGGCACCATCACCTTACGTTGACCTTATCTCTTTAAAGATACTTGCTTTTGATGTGATTTTAGGATTGATTGGTTAACTACTCATCATGCCAAAATTGATTGTTTTCGTAAGGTTGTTAGTTTTCATATTCCTAACTTGACGTTGTTATGCAATTCAACAACTAAACCATTAAAATCAATCACTATCATATCTAATCATAAAGCTATTCGTTTATTAAAAATGGATGTCAAGCTTTCTTAGCCCATGTTATGGATTTGAATAAAGACACGTCAAATTTGAATAATATTCTGTTGTTATTGACTTTCCCGACGATTTCAAGAAGAACTTCCCGTCTCTACCCCGTAACGCGAAGTTGAATTCTTTATTGATCTTGAACATGGTACAAAGCCCATTTCTAAACCCCATATCGAATAGCTCCTATTGAACTTCAGAGTTAAAGGTCCAACTACGTGAATTGTTGGACATCGGTTTCATTCGATCTAAGACATCTCCTGGGGTGCTCCTGTTTTATTCAGTAAAGAAGAAAAGACGGAGTATGCGACTTTGTATTGACTATCGGAATTGAACCATGTCACCATCAAGAATAGGTATCCTCACCTCGTATTGATGACTTGTTTGACCAAATTGTGAGGGCACAATTCTTTTTCAAAAATCGATCTTCGTTACGGATATCATCACCAAGATTAGAATCGAGGATATTCAAAGAGCGCCGTAGAACTTCGGTATGGGCATTATGAATTCTTAGTCATGTCTTTCGGACTAACTAATGCTCCTCATGCTTTTATGGATATGATGAACCGAGTATTTAAGGAATATTTGGATCAATTCGTTGTTGTCTTTATTGATGACATCCTCATATATTCCAAAAAAGTGAAGATCATGAGCACCATTTGAAATTCGGTACTCCAAAGGCTTCGTGAAAACCAACTATATGCCAAATTAAAGAAATGCGAGTTACGGCTTGAGAAGTAGCATTTCTTGGGCACGTCGGTGTCGAAACATGGAGTATCTGTTGATCCAACGAAGATTGAAGCAATATAAAGTTGGGAGCAACCTAAGTCGGTGGTGGATCAAGCACGTAGTTTTGGGCTTATGGTTATTATCGGAGATTCGTGGAAGGGTTTTTTCGAATCGCTACTCCATTAACCCAAATTTAACTCAAAAGGATACAAAATTCGTTTGGAGTGAAGAATGCGAGAAGAGTTTCCAAGAGCTTAAGAGAAGACTTATTTTAAGACTCGTTCTAACAATACCATCCGGTTCGGATGGATTTGTTATCTACAAATGATGCTTCGTGCAAAGGGTTAGGATGTGTTCTCATGCAACGTGGGAAAGTCATAGCCTATGCCTCATGACAACTTAAAGAGTATGAGAGGAATTATCCTACTCATGATCTAGAGTTAGCGGCAATCGTTGCGTGGCTTAAAGATATGGAGGCACTATCTATATGGGAGAAAGTGGAGATATATTCGGACCATAAAAGCCTTAAATATTTCTTCACTCAAAAAAGAACTCAACACGCGGCAATGACGTTGGCTCGAACTATTGAAAGACTACGACCACACTATTCAATACCATCCCGGTAAAGTTTAATGTAGTAGCCGACGATGAGTAGAAGAAGATCATATGCGGAACGAAAAGTGCGATGATGTCAAGTATACGACAGAGCCAACTTTAATAGAAAAGTTAAGGTCGCTCAAGCCATCGACCGGGAGTCGATGCGTATGAAGAAAGAAAGTACAAGAAGGAGCTATTAGGGCGAGAATTGATGAAGAAGGAATACTTCAAGTCCACTCTAGACTTTGTGATCCTAACGACTCGATTTGAAGTACAAGATTATGATGGAGCACAATACACCATTTGCAATCCATCTCGGAAGTACTAAAATGTATCGTGATCTTGACATACATTTTGGTGGAACAATATAAAGAGAGATTGCAAAGTTTATCTCGATGTGTTTAATTTGTCAACGTGTAAAGGTGGAGCATCTAGTACCTAAGGGTCTGTTGCAACCACTCGAGATTCCGAAATGGAAGTGGGAACATATTACCATGGATTTCGTTACGGGTCTTCCTACGGTTTCTCAAGGCATAAATGCTATTTGGGTTATTGTTGATAGATTAACCAAGTCCGCTTCATTTCTTGCCGACACGGAGACTTATTCCTTGAACGTCTTGCTAGTATATACGTGAATGAGATTGTAAGGTTGCATGGCATGCCAGTATCCATAGTTTCGGATCGTGACCCAAGATTCACTTCAAGATTTTGGGTTAGCTTGCAAAAAGCTATGGGCACGGATTTGCGATTTAGTTGGCATACCATCCCCAAGCAGACAGACAATCGAGAGGACTATTCAAACTCTTGAAGATCTATTAAAACTACGTGTCCTAGACTTGAGGCGGTTGGGATAAGTATTTACCATTGGTGGAATTCTCCTACAACAATGGTTATCGAGCAAGTATAGGTGTGGCTCCATTTGAAGCATTATATGGACGAAAGTGTCGCTCTCCAATATGTTGGGATGAGGTGGGTGAAGCAACATTGTTGGGACCCGAGGAGTTAATACGCGATATGACTCACCGAAAAGATTCAAATGTTTCGACAACGATATACAAACGGCACAAGATCGACAAAAGAGTTATGCGGATCTTCATCGAAAGGACGTGGAATTTAGTGTAGGGGATCATGTATTGTTGCGAAGTTGCTCCGTGGAAGGAGTTACAAGATTTTGGAAGAGAGGAAAGCTCAATCCACGATTTATTGGTCCATTTCAAATTCTTGACCGAGTAGGAAATGTAGCCTATAGACTTGCGTTACCTCCAAGTATGTCTCGTGTTCATAATGTGTTTCACATATCCGTACATTCTGTAAATATGTGAAAGACCCGAACCACGTTATAGAATTAGAAACCGGACGAAATAGCCAGAAGACTTAACGTATGAGGAGGTACTGTCAAGATTTTGGATAGGAAGGAGCATGTCCCACGCCGCAAAGGTCATACCACAAAGTTAAAGTTTTGTGGAGGAATCATGCTATAGAGAAATGACACAGGGAATCGGAAACGGAAATGAAAGCGAGGTATCCTCACCTTTCGAAACACTGTGTACGTGACGCCAATTTCGAGGACGAAATTTCATAAGGAGGGGAGTTCAGAAGACCCCAACTTATTATTAATGAAATTTAATTTTCTCTATTTATTATTTTGAAATAGTAAGGTTGATTTGATTAATGTGGATAGTTAGGGGTAAAGATCATAAATATTTCAAAATAAGCAAGTGGTTATAAAATATTCATTGTTGTTTGGGGAATATTCGTTTGGTTGTGGAATATTCGTCTCGTCTGGGAATATTAAATGCGACAGTACAGACCGTGTGTGGGCTCCATAACAGGAAAGCGATTGGATGAAAAAACGACAAATATAAGTTGTTTAAAAATAAACTGCCAGCGTAGTTATTCACAATTAATACTTTGTTATAATACTCGGTGGTTAAAACACAAGAAGACACCAGTATTGCACCAATTATTGATTCTTACGTAAGAAGGCACTACTCAATAATGGTTCTGATAATTATCGCTCAAAGTATTTTATTGATTCAATAATTCTTTTGCGTTGATATTTTATATCATTGTTGTTTGATAATTGTCATTACACAATATTTTTCATTATCAAGCAATAATTCATATTATCTCGAATAATATTATTAGATAATATTATTGGCAATGTCTAGAAAGTTACATAAGGAGAGGTTTGGTCACCTAATTGCGCTTTTGAAGAAGGAGAAATTCTTATTAAAAGCCCCCTTTTCCTGAAGCGCCTCGGTTGTCGATATTGTGATTCTCGTAATATTATTTGTGAATAATTAATTATTGATTCATATGATGAGGAAAATATTGATTTTATGTGGATATAGATGGAGAAAAATTTTAATGTGACAATTGTTGAAAATTGAAATTTTATCTTTTACGATAAGATAATGTATTATTATATTTTAATAATATAATAATGGTGATATTTTTAAAACGAATGTGGGATATATGAGTATACGAGGAGGAAGAGTATTTTGTTGCAATAAATGTTTAAAACATGTTAAACATGTCTGGTGGACCCCATTTATTGATTGAAATTTGATTATACTTTGTAAAATCGCCTTTTGTGGATTTTTGGCCAATTTTCGCATTTGGAATTTGGAAAAAACTTTCTTCGCAAAGTTGTTGAGAATTGAATTTCCTATAAAAACTCGCTAGATTCGAATTTTTACGATAAAAGGGCTATTTATTATGAATTATTGATGTTCTAAAATTCTGAATAATTGATTTTTGGAAGTTTTAATTATTTTAAATAATAAAAACGTTTTTGATTTGTTTGGTAGACTTATTTGTTGTCAAGCATGCATTGAATTCGAGATCATAGATTGTGTGCGTAGGAATTTATATATAATATATTAATATTATATTAAATTTTTACTTTGTGTTCTAAGCAATTTCTATAAATAGGGTGCTTAGGTTAGAATTGAAAATCACACCGTAAACTCAAGTTTTCTCTCTCTATATTATCGAGCGTATTCTTGTGAGTATTTTGAGTATAATTTGAGTATTGCTATTCTAATTGCAAGTTCAAGTCATAGCTTTATATCCGGTGTTTCAAATTTAGAAATCTTGATCTTTCGAGGTAAGGGATATTATTATTTTCGTAATGATATTATTTCTTCAATATCATTATCTTTGAAATATTGATCTGAAGTTTTATCAAATTTGGAACTTTTGGTGTCTGATTCTTATTATTCATGATACTAAGACTATTCACGATCTGATCTTATTCACGAATATCGACACTATTCATCGAAAAATGAAAATTTTTCTTTTCGTCCAAAATATCTATTCGGATACTAGCTTTGATTGTATCCATGTTTTGATCATTCTTGAATTTTACACCTTTGTGATTATTTTTTGAGGTATTTTGGACGTGGATAAAACAAAGTACGAATCCTTAATCCTTAATCCTTGTCATTTTGTTTCACTTTGGATTCGTTTCTTTAAAAATATTTTCATCATCTTTGATCTTAAATGATGATATTATGGAATATCTTTTGGCTGTAGTGCAAAAGATGAATGATTTGAAGAATATCTTTGGCACTGTAGTGCAAAAGATGAGCAGTGTTTAGATGAACATGACACTAATGATGAATATCTTTGGCACTGTAGTGCAAAGATGAATATGTGATTCCAGATATATATTGATTGATGTTACAGGATAAAAGATGAGCGATGAACTTTTAAATTCATACATGGAAGATAGTAGTTTGCATTCTCTACTTAACTCTTCTAATGAATTATTATTTCATTGCGAATATTGATTTAAAATTTGTTGTCTATTGTATTCTATTAGATTTTTCCTGTTGAAGATTAACGGTAATTTGTTGTATATTATCTTAGTCATAATATTCTTTACTGAGCTAGTTGAGCTCACCCTTTTCCTTTTTGTTCCATTTTTCTCAGGAGGCGAGAATATAGCGAGTACGAGTCGGGGTATGGAATGAAGGTTCTAGAGAGAGAGTTGTTTAGTAGTCCTCACCATTTTTGTAAAATAATGTATCAATAAATGTGATGAGGATTTATTTGAGTATAGATATTGTCTAGAAGATAATATTTGTATTTAAACTCACAGTTTTACTGTTGTAATAATAAAGATGTAGTTGTTTCTGTACCATGTATTGACAACTCAGAATGGGTGATGTATACCTATTTTGGGGGCGTCACATCTATACTCCATGAAATTAGTGGAATATCCTTGATATTTGCGCTTCATCCAGTATCCTTTCATGGAAATATCCTTCTCAGTATTCTTGAATTTTACTCTACAAAGCAATATCATGTTGACAGTTTGGATGTTATTGGTTCTAGATAAATTAATTCTTGAACTTGTTTTATTGAATTCTTATATCATTGTCATCATCCTCATGTTTATATTATGTTGAAAGTCATCGTGTGCTTCGTAATGCATAGATGGACTTGGTATGATTATGACCATGCACTATTCGGTGTAATCATGACTTAGTAATGTTACAAATGATGTGGTAAAATCCTCGATGGCCGTAGTGCATTGATGGACGAGTTGTTGGCATGATCATGACCATTAATGAATACACAAATATTCTTGGCCCGTAGTGCATGAATAATTGTGGTCGTGATACTAAAGAATATCCTGGGCAGTAAAAGTGCGGGGTGATTCGATAATGTGGAATATTTATTAAAGTCGAGTCTCATTTATAAGCGTGATGAAAACCTTTTAAAATCATAAAAGATAGTAGATTTTATTTTTACTTGACTCTTTTAATGGATTCTTTGGTTCATGTAGTTAAACTTGATGTTCATTATATTTTATCGGTTTTAACATCTTTGTTGTAGGCTAATGATAATTTATTCGCATTATCTTAGTCATAATATTTCTTCTTGAGCTAGTTGAGCTCACCCTTTCTTTTCTTTATTCTCTTCGTGAAATGAGAATATATTTGGGACGAGTGGGGAGCGGAGTAATGGTCCGCAGAGGATAGCATTAGTAGTCCTCACTATTCGTGAAATAGTGTGATAATAATTGTAATGAGGACTCCTTTTGAGTTTGTATGATCTCTAGTAAACAATATTTGTATTCAAACTCACGATTTATGTCGTATTGTATACAGCAGTTATATTAGTAAGTTGTATTTAAATTACATACCATGTATCCGACTACCCAAGATGGGTGATGTATACCTAATTTTAGGGGCGTCACATCTGCAATATGGGCAAATAGGGAGCAGCCATAGGTTTATTGCCATCAGTGTTATAGCAAGGATGTATACTTGAACACATACAACTTTGTCATAAAGCCCGTGCCAAGTCACCATGAATGGGTTCACTCCAATTTTGCTAAGATTCAGCCTCCACACTATCATAAGCCCACTGGCAGACCAAGGAAACTCAGAAGAAAGGTTGCAGATGAACCAAAAAATCAACATAAAGCAATAAGAAAAGGTGGCACTGTGACATGTGCAAGGTGTTTAACACTTGGGCATAATAGCAGGGCATGTTCATTGCCTTTTCATCCTGCATCAAGAATGAACAAGGTATATTCTTTATGTGTTCCATACATTCCAACTGTCTTTTTAACTCTTATTTTTAACTTTTATTTATAACTGTCAAACATGTTTTGATTTTCAGACAAATCACAAGGAGTCAACTGCACAGTCAACAAAGTCAGACATTCCTACAAGACATCCTGCTAAGGTACATTTTAATGGTTATAAAGCATTTTTGGTTATAAAGCTGCTAAATTTCTTGACTTGTAACATTCCATGCCACAAAAATTACAGACTATAGGACAGTCAAGTCAAGGAACTGCTAATGCTACAACCACTTCAGAAATACCTAATCAACCCACATCAAGCTCTCAACCTAATCAACCTATGAGGACTAGGCCTAACATAAAGATGGGAGCCATAAAGAGCAAGAAATGCAAATCACCAAAAAAAAGAGGATTGGGGGGATTAAGGCTCTAATGTTTGAATGTTATCTGTTTTTGACTTATAACTGTTTTTGACAAGTGAAAATTGTGTATACTTTGACCAATAGTTAGTTTTTGAATGGGTAGTTTTTGAATTATGTTTGCTAGTTGGATATTATGTAACAGAGTTGGAATGTAACTCTTTAATGTTTGAATGAGTAGTTTTTGGATTATGTTTTATACTTGAAAATTATGTAACAGACTTGGAATGTAACTCTTTAATGTTTAATGTCACAGACTTGGATCATGTTTTAAGTTTTTGCATAATTTTACACCTTGTTTGACAGTAATATTTCACACCTTGTTATACAGTTTAAACATTACCATTAAACAGTTTATAAGTCAAAAACAGTTTATACACACCTTATTATACAGTTTATACATTACCTTTTCATTCACACCTTGTTATACAGTTTATACATTACCACACCTTGTTGTTAAGTTTATACATTGACAGTTTATACATTCCATTAAACATTGCACATTACCATTAAACATTGAACATTACCATTAAATAGTGAATATTACCATTAAACATTAAACATCACCATTAAACATTACCATTAAATAGTAAACATTACCATTAAACAGTGAACATTACCATTAAACATTAACATTAAACATTACATCATAGTTGGTAGGTCTCCTAAATTACCATTAGTTTATACATTCATTTGTTACTAATAAAATACATCATAACTGACATGCAATACAACACAAGTCCAACAACAATTATCATCTTCACATTACTTTCAACAACTATCATCCTACTTGGTATGTTATTCAGCTCACACGAACACTTGCATTTTGTTCCACTCACCAATGTCCCCATTACATCATTTGTCTTCATTGGGGCCATATTGACTATTCCACTTGAGTTTGTTGTAGAAGGCAAACACCATGCCCAAAACTCTGATCATCGCATATAAAATATAATCTCCCCTTCGATGGTTTGTTCGAGTCAACAATTCTTACACTTGCTTTTTTCCACATTTACATCGCTTAGGTATGTGAAATATGACTCACCATTCATCCTTCCTACATCATTGCTTGACGAAGACATGACTCCTGATTCACATAAACAACAGGAATAGTAATATCAAAGAGTAGACCATAAATGTATATATATTATTTTCATGGTTAAATTGCTTTTTGCTATAATCTAATATATAGTTTCCAGTCAAAATAGTTCTTTTAATTTCATAGCCATTGTTTACAATAACAACATCCTTATTACTCCACAACCATACTTATCTCCTTAAACCTAATTTTCATACATAACTTGATAGCATTCGGCTAAGAAAATATAGAATAATAGCAACTAAAAGGACAAACAAGTCCTTGAGTTCGAGATCGAGCCATTAAAATTTATGAAAGTCCTTTTCTTAACAAGGATGGAGTGAAAAGGAATGGAAGGGATTGGAAAACTTACCTTGAAATTACAATTAATGGTTGTTGCTTCAATTCTTTCTCCTTTACCGGTGGATTCCTTTTTTCTTCTCTATTATGTCTACGATTTTGGAGCTTGAAGAGGTAGCTTTCAATTTCTTCTGCCATGGAGCTCAAATAGCTGAAATGGGAAGAACAAATGATTCGATCTACTCTTACAAGCCAACAAACAAGAAGAAGAATGGGTATTTATGACATTTTAGAGTTGTTTTTGATCGACACAGCCCCTACTCACGCGTTTTAGGCGTTTGACATACACGCACGGTTAATTCGGATGGAAAAGATAACTTTTTCACTTCACCTCAAAAGGACGAGTGTTTAAATGTAGGTTTACGGACCACAGGTGGTTAAGTGGGAAATCGCTTAAACCACAGGTGGTCATCTGAACTTAACCCTATTAAAAATGATGATTGTTGTTTATTAAAAATAGACTTAAATATAATTTATTATTTTAAATTAAAGATCATATTTTATTTTGGTGATTCGACTTTCATTTTTGTTAATTAGATAACTATTAAATTATTTTTTTAATTACATTCAATTGGGTCTGTTTTTGGGTGTGGTATAACTGAGTTGATGCGTAACAAAAAAAGAATTTTTAAAATTTTTGATTAATAATATATTAAAGGACAAAATCGTCATCACATTCTATCAAACATTAGTTTTTGTTGTGGATTATTGTGAAAATAATATTTTTTATTGTGAATTTAACAATTTTATTTTTTAAAAATGATGATTTTTATTTATTTTGGTAGAAAAGGAACCGATTATGATCTATAACTATTTAGGTCAATAAGTTAAATGATTTTACCATTTTATTAATCAAAATTGCCATATATTACATTCTAGGTGCAGGAAAAATAAAAGTTTATGTGGGTTCAAGATACATAATTCATTTTTCTATAAATATATTGCAAGTAAATCAATCCTTATATATAAATACCGCACAACTCTTTCAACTCAATCGATTTCAAATCAATTAATTAATCTGGCTCAATTAATTAATCAACTTATCCTGAAGGAGGTGAGGATTATTACATATATGATGAGCTTGGAAAAGGTGCTCTATGGAATATTTCAAGTTGAAAAGAAGGTAGCAGAGTAAGACCCGATTTCTGCGTTGTTGGAAGAGTACAATGTGCTGATTCTTGGTTAAAGTGTTGGCTTTATTTTATATGGTTAAACTGCCGAGTTGATGTTTGGATGAATATTTTGGGCATATGTTGAAGTTTTAAGGAATTAACCAAGAAGCTCTTACTATTTTCTTTCTTACCAATTTAGTCTAACTGACAACGCTCTTGCCTTGCCTCTCCTGACAAGGGCAAAGTTTGAAATGTCATGCAAGCACTTTTATAGATACTGATTGTACGCGACATCTTTTTGTGATTATTTTCTTGGTAATGAAGCAATCATTAGGAAGTGAGAAAAATCAATGAAAAGATAATTATACGAGCCATTAAATTTTGAAATGTTACTTTTAATCCATATAATCTTCCACTTATCAGTTAAAGGGAGGAAAAAGAGAAATACAGATCGAAACTAATGACAGTTGACAATGAAGATACGTTGCATATTTTAAGTGGTACATTCCATCTTTGCGTGCTACTTAAGTCTGAAGATTGATTCCATTTTTTCCAACTCTTTCTACCTTTGATATCTTGCCGTGGTTTAGATAATCTCTTTCGTTTTATACTTATTCCTCTCATCTTGCAACTTTTTCAATACAGGAAAGTGAAGAAGGGGGTACAAATGAAGAGAAAGAAGACTGTAAACTAGATATCTCATCAACATTTTCCTAAATCCCTTTTTTCTTTTCTATTTTTGCGTTGGCTACTAGAATGGTAATGAATTAAACCGTGAGATCTGTCTGAACAAAGAATGAAAAAAATAAATAGGGAATAATTTAGATTTTAAATGTTTTGATTTCTTGCAGGTTAATTTGGTTGGAGGGTATTATGACGCAGGGGACAATGTGAAGTTTCGACTGCCCATGGCATTTACAGTGTCAATGATGTCATGGATCATTTTAGAGTATGGACAGCAAATGGCTTCAAGTGGAGAGCTTGAAAATGTCAAGGATGCTGTTAAGTGGGAACTGAATACCCACTGATTGAGGATTGGGTCAAGCAGTTTGAGGAGCTTGCAGGCTCTTAAGTATTTTCATTTGTTTATTTCCTCAATTTTGGAGATTAGGGTAATGGGTTCTTTTGATTCTTTGTATATTTGTGATTTATTGCTTGATCATATATTTGTGTGGCTCAAGTAATTTGAATTGTAAAGTTTGGTATTAGTATTGTGATTGGGTTGAGGCTATCATATTCAAGCCAGTTTTTAGGAGTATAAATTGAGGTTTTAAGTTTGAGATGTGTATCATTACTTTCTCTGTTTTTTACTTGATTTTATAGCAGGTGGTAATTTACCTCAAGGAATAGCATGTCGCTTAGCTAGATTATATTGTATTTAGGCATGGAGGCACAAATACCCCTATATATTTAACCCATTATGAAATATAATTTATTATTTATCATAGCACACTGTACGGCTAAAACTTCTGAATAGTCCACATAGAAGCACCCAATAACTTGATCAGTACCAGCTCCAAAGATTTACTCTATTTGCATTTCTAACAATAAAGCCCAAACAAACAAAAATATATCCTTTCAAACAAGCAAATTATTAAATTTATTATTCAAACTAGTCATTGTACGGGCAATCAACTAGTTCTAATAAACATATAGCCAATAATATTGTAAATAGATTTATATCTCAAATTGGGAAAACTATTAATATGCAATCAACTAGTTCTAATAAACATATAGCCAATAATATTGTAAATAGATTTATATCTCAAATTGGGAAAACTATTAATATGCGAAATTCTTTTATATATTTAGCAACACTTATAGTTAATAATAAAATTAAAAAGGTTGAGTGTTATTACAAGGCTGTGACTTGCAATTAATCAATCAAACTTTTGGATTTTGAATATAAAAGAGAAATCTAAGCCATTCCTAAAATATTACCAAAAAGAAAGCATGCAACAACATTTATATGTCTTGTCCAAACCATAATTTATCTAAACAACTACCCACTCAGATTCACATTCATCATCCAGTGAAACCGATTCTGAACTTGGAAAGGCTGGAATATTACTCTCCTCTTCTGCTTGATTTTGTTCTCCATCAAACTTGGCGGCTGAAGCTGGAATTATTTTCTGAAAGAAACAACAAATAATACTACTAGTTTAGTCAAAATCTGTCAAATAAAATTTATATCTAGTAGTATAGTATAGCCTTCAGCAACTAGTAGTGTCGCACAACAATAGATCACATTTAGTCAAGAAAATTATGGGACAAAGAAAGACCAGGTGATCAGACTAGTCTCTTACCTCCAAATCGCACATGGAACAAATTTCATTGCTATCAACCAAAATAAAACTTTCATCTGCCTCCAGTTTATGAAGTTGTGATTGATCAGTTTCGGTTCCCAATTCTGCAACATTATGGTCCATGACCCTTTCTGTAGTGGCATACTCAATTACGACCACTTTTGCACAAGCATCCTCTTGATCCGTAACCTCTTTTGTGCCGGAAACATCTGATTTTCCTATAATGAAACCAGATAATTTGGTTCAACTTTTCATTAATTACCCTTTACTAAAGGATTTAAAAGCATAAATATACAACTATGTAACACCAACTATCATATTTTATTAGCCAAAGTGCACAACACAGAGAAGTAGCATTAGACATAGACATGGATTTTAAACATATAAGATGGCTTTGTTATTTGTGTGGAGTTCAGAAAAAAGTTACCTCCTAATCCAAGAACAGGTATCATCATCATTTTCTCTCTAAATCCTATTTTCATTGTCTCAATAATTTAGATGCGACAGACTAGTTTTCTAAATGTAAGTCCTTACATACTTTCTAACAATAACATGGAATTGCAAGGTGCAGTCACAAGGAGGAGTACTGAAACTCGGTTCCCTCTGATTTTACAGATTCATCGCACAATTCAAAATCAGAAGACACGCCAGGAGCATGAATATCTGGCACCAGCAATTGCAGAAACTAAATAAAAAAACAAAAAAGAAGAAAATGCTACGTTTACCTATTGAAAATGTTGACAGGTCATCACTAGAAACTCCACTATCTGAAAATTTAGATTCGCAAGACTCGTCGAAAACAACAGAATTAATAATTGCTTGCAGATCACTGGATACTTGAGCATTGACATCCAGAGGTTTACTAGTTTCACCTTCAACGGAAGACTTAAATGATAGCACGGGCGACAATTCTGCTTTATCCCAACAACTTTCTTGGTTACTAACAACAGCATTTTGCCCGAGAGATGAATCACTATGCAACTCTTTGTCAGGTTCCTCTTTAGGCAAAGGACTTGCATTGCTAAGCTCCTCTTTATCAACACCCGCGGCTGGCATTTGAGAATCTGACAAATCAGGAACTTCCACTTCCTTAACTTGCAAAATCTCTGACCAGAATTCTACAACATGGGTGCCCACTGCCACCAACTGGTTTCCAACATACCTAAGTGAATCCTGCCCGAGAAACAAGTGTAATGTTAACCAAAGAAAATCGCAAATCCAAGATTAAGAAACTAGGCAATAAATAATACAAACTGATGCAACAAAACACAATGAAGAAGGGTACCTAGTCTACAAAGTGGAACTTAAATGGATTACCTGACAATAGACACCGTCAATATCTGAGCAAAAAATATCAAACTTTTCCGATATGTTTCCAAAATCCCAGGCCATCCCTACAGAAATTCAATGTGAACCCATAACCCTTAAGAAAATTTAACTGGAATGAATCTCCATAAATCTTTAAGACTAAATATCAGAACAACTGCATTACTTCATGCCACATACACACTCATCTAGCAATATGCTACAAATATGGTCTAGCCAAACCATAGAAAGATGTCATATATACTTATCTATATATCTATATGTATATGAATCCACACACACACACACACACACACACACACACATATATATATATATATATATATATATATATATATATATATATGCATGTAGTGTATTCTTTTCTGATAATTATAAAGGTAAAACAAAATAATAAAAACCGAATTATATATAAGCAGAATTGTCAAATTAGTATGCCCATAAAGGTGCCATCAAACAAAAATAATAAGAACTCAATCCAATTTACGTTTAATATATAATATTTAAAATAAAAACACTCCATATAAGTTTGATTTTTAGTTCAGAAAAGTAGGAAAGCAATTAATTAGCAGGAAATTCAAGATATGAAGCTATTTAATTCTACTAAATTGCTTAACATGTATGTAACAGAAAGTAAACAATTAATTATATATATGAAAATTAAATAAATAAAAAAATCTCACTCAATTATATGAACAAATTGCCCTTAGAACTTGAGAAGCAAAAACTTGAATGCTATAAAAAAGCTCTTAGATATAGAATTTTATTAATGTTAGTATTATATATACTTACTTGTGGTTTGCACCAGCAGCAGGAGAGAAAAGAAACCTACTTTTTTTTTGCTGCAATACAAAGAAATCAACGGAGAGGAGAAAGAAACTGTAACTATATATATATATATGTACATGCTTCGGGTTACTATATTAATCCAAACGGGAAAAGGAGATTTACCAACATTCGGATTCAGTTAATTAATTGATTAGTTAACTCGAATAATAATAATAATAATTATTATTATTTAGGGTTAAGTTCAGATGACCACTTGGGGTTTGGGCGTTTTTCCACTTAACCATCTATAGTTAGTAAAGCTACATTTAAACACCCGACTTTTTGAGTTAAAGTGAAAACGTTATTTTTTTCATCCAAATTAATCGCGCGTGCATGTCAGACGCCAAAAACGCGTTAAAAAAGGTGTAACAGTAAAAAAAACTAAAAAATATCTAAAATGCCCTTCTTCTTCCTCAAACCACAATCGTGCGTTCTCTCTCTCATTTCATGACCAACTGCAGACTTGTTCCTCTCTCTACTCTTCTCCACACTTCCTCTCTTTACTCTCTTCCCCCTTCCCCTGTTCCTGTAATTCTACATATAGCCATCTCCATTCTCTATTCAAAAACCCTCAAAACCTTGATTTTCAGGCTGTTGCTTTAATGAGTTCTGGTTTTTCTTCTATTTTCACACGCAGGGAGGTGTCCTCAGCTCTGTCTCGGGAACTCAGCCTCGGTGATTTACCTGAGAGTGCTGTGTCTTCTGTTCTTGAGTACATGAACCCATAGGAGATCTGTCGGCTGACACTTCTAAATCGGGCTTTTCGGGCACTTCTAGATCTGTCGGCTGGCACTTCTAAGAGAGCTATATATCCTTCCAAATTGATTTTTTTCTACTTAATTTGTTTTAGATAGAGAATAATTTGTAAATAGATTTGTATAATTGAAAAGATTTCTGTAAAAAGTGTTTCCAAACGGGTCGCTTTTTTTTTCTTTGGTGGTTGGGATTCCATGTGTTAAATCAATGTTTAATAAAGTGTAGTGAGTTCTGGTGAGGATGCTTGTGTTTGTGTATGGACGGTAACCCCACAGTAATCAAGATGACTGATCGTCTTAAAAGACTTGCAATGTTAATAACAGCATATGGAAAATGCAACGGGATTAATGAGTCAAAGAGTTTGTTTACTGAGATTGATCGAGCAGTTGAGTTTTTCGATCGTATGCCAATTGGTTACCCACAACTTCAATTTCATTACACAGTACATCAATTAGTGTGGGTAAGCAACTTTTATCAGTTTTTCACCATATTTGGCTTTCATTCTTCAATTTGGGGCATTGTGAGTTAATTTGCACACCAAGTGTTTGAGATTTTGCCCAAGAGCAAGTTTGGAGGGTGGGGGTTTGAATTTGAATACCTAGAAAGGAGAAGCATACTATGATTAATACTTTGTCTGCCATTGAAGTCCCAAAGATGTTAGAATCTGGAAAACAAATTCAAGCGCTTCGTTACAAGGACGGGTATTTGTTTGATAAATCTGTTTGTGGTGCGTTGATTTCCATGTATGGGAAAAGTGCACAAATGGGTGATGCCAGTCAAGTGTTTGATGAAATAATTTTTCGAGACTATGTTTCTTGGAATTCTTTAATCACTGGGTATTCAGAGAATGGACTTGCATATCAAGCTATTGCACTGTTTTCTCAAATGTGGGAATTTTCAATACAAATTAATAAATATACTCTGGCTAGCATTCTTGAAGCAGCGTCTCATTCAAATTCTCCTGAGCAGGCAATGCAAATCCATTCCTTTATAATCAAACTCGTGGGAAGTTTTAAATATTCTTTGTTGTCAATTCATATTTTGTGGTTTTTCTGAACTGAGTTTGTTAAATATTTGATGGGTTATTATTGTAAACTGAATTGGCTACATGTAAGGTCTATGCACTTTTGATTCATCTTAATGGGTATTGAGATGTTTTTGAATCTAATAATGCTATATGGAAATGATTTTATAAGGTTTATATTTTATAGTTTGTCTTCTGTTTTATAAATTAGGTCTTTGCATAGTTTGTGGAATTACTGAAACATAGCAGCTCATGTTTACTCTGTTTTTTGTTTGTTAGAAAAACAGAGAGAGAGAGAGAGATGAACTTAACAGATAAAGTGAGGGTAATTAAGTCTTTAGCCAAATAAGGTAACGGAGTTAAGACGAAAAACACTTTTTCACTTCACCTCAAAAGGTCGGGAGTTTAAATGTAGCTTTACTGACTACAGGTGGTTAAGTGGGAAAGCATCCAAACCCCAGATGTTCATCTGAACTTAACCCTTATATTTAATAGGGTAACTAATTATTGTAATTAATTTTATTAAAATGAATTGATTTATTTTAATTGATGAGTTAACTCGGATAATTATTATTACATTTAATATAGTAACCAATTATTATAATTAATTTTAATTGAATGATGCATGAAGAATATGACAAGTTTATTGTTATATGTAGTTTTAATTAAATAAAAAATGATGAATATATGTCAATAAAAAATATCAAATAATAATAAATAAATATCCCATCCGTCTCGTAAAAATCTCACTTGATTTTTTTACAAAATATTAAAATTCAAAAATTGACTTGTGCAAGCGTAATCCAAAATTAATACTCCATACTAAAAATTATTTATAAAGTGTTCCCAAGCAATAAGCATAGTAGTACTATTCAAAATATAAAATAAATGTAACAATTTAAATTTAAAATGTTTACAAATTAACAACTTTTAAAGTCAAAATGGCACCCTTTTCTTTTCTTTTTTTTTTTTTTTTGTGGGAAATAAATGAAGTATTATTTGTTTTGTGCTTAATTTCTCTTCCATATCTATAAATAAAATCAATTATTTATTTCTAAATTCTCATGTTCTAGATATTTTTTGAACTTTAACAAAAAGGAAAAAGTATTTTTTTTCTTTAAAACGACAAATTACATTAAACACAAACCATACCCTTACAAACTCTGGCCTTAATAGCCAAAAAAAATTATACAGACTTTGAGGGTTCAAATGACATCAAAACATAATACATATTCCTTTTTTCTTTTATTACGTTTAAAGAAATGGCTTCTTTCTATTTATTTATTTTGTTTACTTTCCTAGGGGTATCACAATATACAAGCACAAGACCATGTGGCCTGATCAATTTTCCCAGTATTTAACTTGCAAACTTTTTTTTTATAAATAAAAAAGAAGACGATCTCCGCCACCCAATAGGCTTCTTCCTGGAACCTGAAAGCCATACACCTTAATCTGCACGACACAAGAACCAGTCGAACATGATTTCAGTCCTCTGTAGTTGCCATCAGGGGGACCAACTACACAAAAACTAATTTGACAATGATTTCAATCCTCAGAAATTCTCCATTCCCAACTTAACAGGAGCATCGGTGAGTTTACGTCAGTCAGTCAGTCAGTCCATTGTTTTCGCACAAACACTCGCCCCAGATTACTAATAATCAAGCCAACGTGCAGGCATCCTTGATCTTCCAGTTTTACAACAATCCAATACATTTTAGAAATGAAATTTTTTTGTTGTTCCAGCATGCATGACAATACAGCCGCAGTATTCATATCCCCCCCGCTAGGTGCTGATTGTTTAATACTTGCAGCTATCAAACCAAATAATTTTTTGGTTTCAGCTTTCTCCCTCTTTCCAAAATCATCAGCATTCATCAACTTCTTTGAAAAAGGGTCACCAGATCACTGACTGTAACAATCAATGTTGCACATCAACTGAAAGTGATGATATTTTGTACAGAATAGGCACAACACAACATGGATAAGAACTGATCGAAAAGAGCAGAACCTAGGATATAGAGCACGCAAAATCATCATTTTATGGATTATGATGATCAATCATCTATTCAGCAGTTTTCTAACTTGTTGAAATTAAAAAAAATGAGTACATTGGCCTAGAACCCTGAATAATTTTGAAAACCAAAAGCGGAGAAAAACAAGAATGCAAATAACCACAAAACGTCACTTTCTTAAAAGTCGCTCTTAAGCAGGATTATTGGCCCAACAATCCCAACTTCATTACACTACAGGCCTCAGGTTTACAAACAAATAGTTCAGTTAACTCACTTGCCAAATCTCACACACTATCAAATCTTTTCAAGAAGGAAGATTCATGCTCATCGTTCTCTGAGTATCTTGACCAACATAGCATTATTTCTTCCATATGCTGCTGCCAAGATGTCTTAAAAGCTTCATATTTTCAAATTAAAGTATAGTATAGTATCGAAAATCACCTTCTTAAAATATTAACTGAATCGGGCATTTACATATATAGATTTGGCATAAAGTCAAAACTTAGTGATGGGCTTGGCATAAAATCAAAACTTAGTTCATCACTTTCATCAGATGAGAGCTTGAACAAGCAATTAGATTCATCAAAAGCTGAAGCAATACATAAGAAGATTTTATTCTTCTATCCCCACCCCACCCCACCCCACCCCACCCCACCCAAAAAAAACCCAACAAAATCTCTCAAAAAACAACCAAAGAATCACTGAAGGATTTAAATGTCATAGAAGAGAAGGATTAACTATTTTTCTACCCTAATAAACATTATTTAAAAAGAAAAGTAAAAAGGATGAATAACTATGTACACCCATCTTAGATTGTCAACATTTACACCACAGTTCAGCCAACAATAGCTTGTCCCTAGGGCAGGGGAAGGGTATCAATACAAAAGCTCTAGTTATTCAAAAACCATTAAACGTGAAACTTTCTCTTGCCAGAACAAGGAAGACTTGGAAGCATAGGCAGATAGACCATGGCCAAATAATACTTCTACACATTCCTCAAGGCCAAATAAAAAACAATGTAATTGTGAGGCACAATAAATAAGAAATCATGAAAAAGAACATCTCCTCAGCACAAGGAGATAATGTCAAAGACTTGACTAACTGACATGCTCAGCAGGAGATAAAAAAATTTAGCACCACCCAAGCAGTTTTCTTAGCCAGCAAAGACATAACGCAGCTAACATGCACACGATTTAGCAAATGGCTCACCCACGTCTAACAAGAATCAGTAACATAACTTAAATTTGGTTGCTATCTATTCCAACAAGTATATCCTAAAACCTAAACACAACCTTAGCACACGCAATTTCCATATTGCACTATAAAAGAGCCAAATCAGTCCACAACTCAATTCCAAGTAACCACAGAACAACACAGACACTTGAACACAAGACTATTACACTAAGCAGCACATACTACAAAAAGTAAGAACATAGTAAACCTACATTTAGCACAATCTGAACTTCCAAAAACAAGTTCTCATATAAAGATCGTGGCACATAGGAAAAAAAAATCACAAGAAACATCGACTACATCCACAAAGCATCAAAACTATTATTAATAAAAAGAAAAACTATGGCACACTTGCACCACGAAACTGGTGCAAAGCTGATGAATACTTGGCAAACTGAATAAATATAATTAAACAAGAGGGACTTAAAATAATTAAACTACTACACAACATGCAAAGTTGTAGAGAGAAAAGGGGATGATAAGCTTCAGGTTATTTTCACAATCAAACAACTTGGAAGAGTTTAGAATGCACATAAAAAATAACAAATTATAAATGCATATGCTAAAAAGAAATTGGTAGAAAATTTATCATGCACATATGTAAACAACTGTATACACAAATCGATGTACCTTGCACTCTTCTAGATTATGGACTTTTACTTCATCTGTGCGTGTGTGTGTGCTATTTATAATAAGGAATACCTAGCCCTATTTGGTGCAAATGACTAGAGAAGGTCCCTATTTCTTTAGAGAATTACCGTGGTGGTGAAGCTTTCATTCCATGCCATGTCTCTTTCTCTGAGATACGATAACAGAAGATAGGGAGTTGGAAAAGATGCTAAGGGACCCACCAACACAAGAATTTAAAGAGGTACAGGAGCGTAAAGACACTCGACTATCAGCTTAGAGCATTTTTCTGAGGGGGAAAAGTCTTCACTTGAACCGACCTGTGCACTTTCCTTCCCTACATAAACTGTCCTGTGGAAAATCCATTATACTCGAGACTAACAAGGGATTCCAAAAAACTACATGTAAATCCTAATTTCGCTTTCACTTATATTTTAAGTATGCAAGTTCATGTGTTTTCAAGGCCTCATTCAGTGTATTAGAGATTATCATAATCTGATCACCGCAGTCAGATTATCATAATCTGATCACCGCAGTCAGATTATCATAATCTGATCACCGCAATCAGATTATCATAATTTGATCAAGTCCTCTATTTAGTTACATACAAGTCCTCTATTTTGTTTTTTTCTTGTATTTTACGTACAAATATACTTGCAGTCTTTAGGTAAAGAAAATGGCACCGCCACATTCCCTCAAACATGCCAAGTCATGATTTTAAGGCCTCATTTGTTGTAGCTTGTTTTCATAATCAGATCATGACAATCAGCTTATTTAGATATATCACAAGTTCCGAAAATTTGCTAGATGATATTATTTGAAATTCAATGATTCATCAAATACTACACAAATCTATAATATTATATTCAACCTTCTAACAACCTGACTTTTTACTTGTCTAGAACTGTATTTGAGTATCAGAAAGGTATTTGATATAGACAATTAAAGGTTCAAATAAAATAGAGATTAAAGAAAGTTAAAAAAAAAGAAAGAAAAAAGAGTGGGTTCACTTTCACGTTGTAATCTCCTCATCAAATTCTGTAGTTACAGGAATCATTGTTTAATTAAAGTAAGTAGTATTATGCTAGGTAGGTTTATACTAGGTTTTGGGCATTGATATTTTCACATGTAAAAATGATAGCTCCTCCTCACATGTATACTAGGTGGGGTCCACCCTCATGTGAGAGATGACTATTTGGAACTAACACACTCACTTGTGGAAATATCAATTCCCTAAGTTTTTTAGTTAGGTAATTTGCGTTGTGAAAGAAAGGCATTTATGTTAACACTTTTGTGTCGCACTGGGCCCCAAGACTACTTGGTCACATGTTTGCTTGGTCCCGATTTTAGGCACTTTATAAATATTATAGGTATATATGACGTAAAGCTTTGTTCTAGAGGGAGTATGACTGAACAAGTGAATGAAAAATTATCTTTATCTTGGGTGGGGGATGCTGAAACCCTCCCTAGGTGTGATTTGCCTTGGGGATCTAAATGTGATTCCTTACGAACCGGACGTGATGCCTGGACTATCTTCTTCTTTCATCTCTTTCTATATTTTGTTCATTTCAGCCTATTCTTGAGTTACCACTGCTCACATCCTCCAACCCAAACTGTAAATATCATTCAATTTAATCAACTTCAGACCCCAAGTTAGAAAAAAAAATCCTACATTTTTAAGAAGCACGGATCCCCTCCTCCCCCCCCCCCCCCGGTGCGTATGTCAAAACTGCTGGGCAATTTAGTTTTGCATCAAAATTTAACCAAGTATTACTATTCCCCGACACTTGTACTGCACCAGGAGTCCATCAAATCACATATGAAACCTCAATTAGATTATTCCTTGCATCTGATCTACGCATATACTCAGAATATTTAGGTAAAATAAAGTGGGACTACAATTCAAGATCATTGGTGCTGTTAATTAAAGCCCCATTTGGTATGGTTGGAGATTGTCATAATCAGATTATGACAATCAATCAAATTATTGAATATGACATTACTTATCAAGAACAAGATTATTCTCGTAATACTAACAAATAAGCCCCTAGTATGTGAACCACACATCCCAGAATAACAAGTCCCTAATAGGACTTTTCATTTGCTGCCCAATTTAGTTTTGCACCAGAATTTATAGTTGAGAACTCCTCCATGCTTGTCTTGCATCAGGATTCCAAACTAAACATGAACCCTCCGATCCAATTCCTACCGTTGCTAAAGCTTTCGTTATCCGAAGAAAACTTCCGGGGCCGGGAAGGAGCCATATTCAATTTTTCATTAGATTTTACCTACGTATTTAATTAAACCTTTTACATAAAGTGAAGTGGGCCCACAACAATACCCCAAGTCAAGCGTTGAAGTCCTCATTTGGTATAACCGGGCTTGAGATTGTTATAATCAGATTATGACAATCACATTGTTGAGAATCACAACTTGTCAAAGAATAGATTAGACATTTAAGTTTCAACACACTATGGTACCCACTTATTTTATGCTATAAACTATTATATGGCTCAAACAAGGCTCCATTTGGTATCGAGAATTATGATAGTTAGATTACTTGGGATATCATGAGTTTTATAAAACATTTATGAGGACATAATTATCAAAATCATATGATAACCAATATGTATCCTAATATACAATACAATACAAAGGCAATTCAATACAATACCACAGGTATCGAAAGTGACATTTGCAATACGTTTTTAAGTTAGCAACAGACTAGAGAAAATTGGTTTTTATACCATTTCAACAGAAGAGGTTTTTCAGTGTTCAAAAGTTTTTTTTATCTCCTTCCACATAATGTCGCCATCTATTTTGCATGCCATTTTTCACACAAAGAAACAAGGGAGCCCCATGATTAACAGCATCATGTATGAATTAAAAATTCCAACTTCTCCATTTACCCCTTCTTTCCCAACAAGAGACTAAAAAGAATAGCCAACTCAAAAGCCTAATCAGGAAAATACCTTTCCTCCCTAACCCATTAGATCGACAGTAATAAACAACCACGAAAGGCCTTCATGCAATCAGAAATTAGACCATGAAACTGAAAATATACAGGAGCTACTGAAGATTTCAAAATGAGAAGAGCATTAGAAACTTCTGGATTGAGTATTGTTTTGGTAGAGGAGGTGCTATGAAGCTATAGCTGAAAATTCTCATTTTGGTACATTCACACTAAATAAATGGAAAGGGAGTTGTAAAGCAATAATAGCGGAATTTATTTTGAAAACCGACACAGTGCAAGTGAGTATAGCAGAACAATTATCCATCAAAGATAACACATACATGTATAATCAAAGTAGATGCAAATAATCTTGCAACATATAGGCAATTATATAATTACTAATAACCATAATAATTATATTAAAGAACTTCGACAATTATAAACCGTTTAGGAATACATCCGTTCAAAAAGAAAAGCACCCTTATCAAGTACAGTGCATTTAGATTCCAAACCAAGTCCAAGGAACATTAACTAACATATATCACAAAACCCACAACTTAAGACAGATAGAGTGAAGCAGCAACCAAAGATTCATGTCTGCAATTCACCATAACCATTTAAAGCATTTGCGCCCAAGAAGCTCTCAAACACCTGAACCAAATACATATTTACAACTCAAACCATCATTAGTCAATCTATCATCAAGGAAAAAACTTAATAATAGCAAGCTTAAAAGTACAAGAGAATATATCGTTTAATATATCTATCTTAAAGCAATGAAAGTATTATATGCTCTGGGATATCAAACAGCTCACCATGATGATGATCAACTGCCAGCCATTAATTTGGTAACATCATGGAGCATTAACGAAGGGCAGGTAAAGCCACACCGACTAAAAGCATTAGAACATTAAAGTCTAACATAATTTATCAATATCAAAATACACCATCCGTCCCAAAACAGTCCGACCTTTTTAGCTCTTTGTTGGGCCCTGTTTTCAAGGCTAGTTTAAAAATATATTGATAGGTAAATTTGGCCCCAAATATAGGGGCTGAACTAACGATCTCGGGGTTATTTCTCAATTCCTCTGCCATTTCTCACACCCCTTAGAGGTGAACACATTTATGTATTAAAGTTCTTAATTATCTTTAATATGATTGAAAAATAAAATATAAAAAAATAATAAAAAGTATACAAGTCTGATCTTTTAAAAATATGTTGCTGGCACATTTTACAATCTTTGGCGAACACGCCCAAAAATGAAAACAACCACATAGGGACGGAGGTCATAACATACAGGACATCAAGGAATCAATAAAATAATGCTAACACTATTATTTGTTGCAGGACCACGGATAGTATTGATCATTGACCCATGGTCTCCACATATCAGTTTTTAACTTGGTATCACATAAACCATGTAATCAATCATTAGGACAACTTGTTACAGTACTGCCAATTCCTAAGATGATCACTAAGCAGCTCCAAACCAAGCAGGCCTGTTCTGAGCCAAGTTCAGTCTTATATTCCAAAATTATGGTTTGAAATAACTATGCTGATCAGTGATCACCCATTGCAAGAAAATAATACCCTAAAAAATGATAATTTCAAGCTAACTGCAACATAACCTTGTCAAAAAGTTTGGCACCATAAGCTATCATGCTGACCAATTTAAAACCAGGTCAGAAGCAAACACGACTGCCCACTACATGCTCCAGCGTAATATCGACAAAAAAATTTGTAAAATTGGAATTGCATCTAACACAATGTAAGCATTTAAGAGCTAGGCATTAAATTCAAACTAAATATGGCAAGAACAGCACCGATACCCCATGAAGAAGTGTATCTAGGTACATAAAATAAAGCCCAACCCAGAGAAAACAAGCAAAAGAATTTTGAATAATGTAGTATTAAAAGCATCTTAAAGACAATTAACAGAAAGAGGGAAAAACACAATAAATTGTACAACTCTACAAATATTCGCCAAAAGACTGTAATAGGCATTTCTCCCAAAATACAGTTTATACTTGAAAAAAGAAAAGGAAAAAAGGTCATAAACTTTGTTAAAATGTTATGCCGCCGCATATGCATTAGTTTCACCATTCTAAGTTTAAGATACCCTTTACAGTATAAAAAGTTCCATAATAAAGGCAACTGTGGCGTAGCAAGTTTTGAAAAGACCAGATGATTTTTTTATGATGTAATAATTTTTTTGATGATATAATTAAACTAGGAAAGCAAAAAATCATAAAATAATCTTTTCAATCAACCAGATTAAAAGAACATATATCTATGCAATAATACTATCAGTATAACTTGGATCCTATTACAAGGTCAATTATAATTAAAGTAACATGACGACAACTAAGCACAAGAGTTATAATAAAAACAGCCTAATTATAAAGACAGGAAAAAATAACGGAACAACAAATGAATCTCTAAAAACAGCAGAATAACAACATAAAATAGATATAAGGAAAACATATGAAGTAAGCAACAAACAATGCTATATTTAGGGAAAAGACAAGTATATCTATTCAATCATGTAAGAAGCAAAAAAAATCATAATATTCAAATATTAACTAAACTGGCATGCAAAAAAGGAGAATTACCTCAGTAATATGGGGGCTGGTACATCCCACCAGGTGGAACCCTTGGACCTGAGGGCTGCAGCTGGGTTTGATAGCCGGATGACAACAATCCATAATTACCACAATCAGGGTATCCACCTCCAGTTGGCATTCCAACAGAACTTGGCGGCATCCTATACATAGAGGACCCTAAATTATTCACTCCACCATATTCACCCGAAGCCGCAGGCCCACCATATTGTGAACCACCACCAACCCCATACCCACCACCAGCATAGGAAGCCTGCCCTGGCCCCTGATTCCCAAATCCCACACCAATAGCTGAGTTCAGATGTGGATTTTGATGGGCTGGGGGAAGGGGTGGCCCACCACCACCATATGAAGAAATCGCACCAGGAAATCCACCAAAGCCTGAATTCATTCCCCCTGGCGGAACAGCATCACCAGCAAATCCAGCCGGACCCTGATTTGGAAAGCTACCAGGTCTGCCCTTTTTTCCATCAGTTGCAAACTTACAATTCACCTGATGTCCATCTATATTTTTAATGGGGTCCACAACCGAAGCCCTAGCCCCTTCCTCAGTCTTATATACAAAAAAAGCAAACCCTTTTGCTTTCCCCGTCTGCTTATCAAACCCTAACGGACCTTCCTCAATTTCTCCGTAAGCAGAGAAATGACCCAACAACCTCTCCGATGAGATCTCAAACGGAACATTACCCACATAAATCTTACGCATGGACACGTCAACTCCCCCCGCCGGTCCAGTATTTCCGGTGGCCGCGAGCTGGGTGACGGTGATCCTGCCATCGATTTTTTTGTTAGGCTCTTTGAGAGCCAAAACGGCCCCGTCAATGTGTCTAAAAGTAACAAATCCATAACCTTTCGATTTTCCTGTGTTTTTGTCTGTGATCACGATCGCTTCAGCGACCTCGCCGAAGGAGGAGAAGATGGATTGAAGTTTCTCGGTGGTGGTTTCCCAGCCGAGACCGCGGATAAAGAGTTTGCGTTGAGCTGGATCAGAATCGGCGACGGATCGAACGGAGGCGAGGGTGACCGGGTCGCGGGCGATGGCAGATTCGACGATTTCAAGGAGCTGTTCTTTAGTGAAGGGCTCGAGTATTTTACGAGCGTCTTCCGGGGTCAGCTGGAGGTGCAGCGGTGGTGAATCAGCGGCGTTTGAGAAGGGGTCGCCGTTCTCGTCAGTTTTGCGCTTCTTTGAGAAGTCCATAGCTGTTGTTGTGAGTGAGAAAGAGAGTGAAAACTGAAAACCCTAGTTAGAGGGAAAAAAACGCAGGAGAGAAAAACTGGGGTACTTGTACTGATACTTTAGAATAGAATAAAAAAAAAAGTAGAATAGTATTGTTTATAGAGTGTTATTGTGCCAATTGCCAAACGCACCGCTTCGAATTCTCCGAATCGGAGGCATAGCATAGCACACAGAATTTCCGTTCACTACTTTCTTTAGATGAAAATGTCACGAATAACCTTGAAATTGTAAGTCTTTACATAATAATCATAGAATTATATGAAAATAGCTTGGATTTTATGTCTTTTAAAGTACGAGTTTGCAGCAATGGCAATAGACATAATGATCTAAAAATGTATGAAAGTAGACGGAGTCGTTCTGCAAACGAACTAGTCCATTCCTGAATCGGCTTCTGAAAGTAGATAGTATCTTGAGACTAAATATAAAAAATATTATTTACACGTGTTGTGGACCAGTCGAACTTGCGTCTGTCTTGACTCCCCAAAGGCTATAGAACAACGATGAAGCTTTCCGTCTATTTTCGTTTATAATAACTACTAAAAACCTAGTTAATGATTTGGTATCTAATGTTTTGCGTTAAATACAAAATATCAATTAAGTATCAAATTATGAAAAGACACATTTTGAGTAATTCCTTTTCAAAATATTCAAATATTCTTTTTTGTCGTTTTTTTAATTACAATACTCAACATTCGTCTAACTATTTTTTTAAATTTTTAGTGAAAAATTTATGCCACGTGTACTATTTTTTGACTTCAACTATCGTTCAATATCTCAAAAATTTTGTTTGTTTCTTTTACTTCAAGGATTATAATTAAAAAAATTGTGATTTCTTTCGTTGACCAAATCATATTCAAATTTGGCACATTACTTTTTATTTATTGAACATTATAACATAAACACACCCTCAATAATCAATATGTGAAATTTGAAAAGGTGAAGACAATATAACATTAAAATAACTTGGTAGAATTTTTAGATATGGGCTTTGTGAGAAAGAACATTTACAATTAGGGGCCGAATTGTAAAATTCTTCTCAGCTTAGCTTGGGGAGACCATTGGGCTTCGATTACGTGGATATCTTGGAAAGAATATTAGCTTTCTATATGTACAACTTTTGGGCTTGAAAATAAAGTAAAACTTAAGAATGGGCCGACAATTGATAAAATTGACATCTTTGGGCTGACTGATGACCATTGCACGATCTCTGTAAGCAAGACAAGGGATATGCTCTCGGAATGACCAATTAATGTTTGGATCACTTCATCTCAATTTAGTTAATACAATTATAACTAATCTAAATTATCCACAATATATTACTATTAAATACTCAAAATTATGGTCTACAAAAAAAATATCATTTGTAAAATTTGCGAATAGGATATATTTTTGTTCCAAGTAAATTTCAAAAACATAAAGTTGTTAATTTAGTTGTGTGGTATGGTAATAAAATTACGATCACAAACTTAGGAATATTATTATATAAGTTTATACTACCATCAATAAAAATTGAATTGTTTTTGTGAAACTAAGAAATTGTCAAATAAAACACTTTTTATGGGCCGGAGGAGTGCAAAATTTGTTACTTTCTGAGTTTAAAAATGAAGTCATTAATTATTTAATATTAGAATTTTTGATTTGGTTTTTTTTTTTTTTGAAGACCCGCTTAAACAAGAAAAAACACACTTTACGTAAAAGAAATAAATAAACTCATCTAATTTAGAATCAAACTTGGAAGCTAAAGGTCATAATACCTCAGTCTTAGACCACTGGAATAAGACCTCAACGATCAAACAGTTACTCTTATTGGAACGAAATGAGTACTTGTTTATTTATTTATTTTGTAATAGATTCTATTGCATATGAACAAAATTTTTTGAAGCACTAACAAAACGCAAAGAAAAACAACCAAAAGAACATATCACCGGACTCAACAGTATTTGCAATTGGTATCAACTTTAATTGTTTTATGGTTTTACCCCAAGAAGAAAAATTACTGTTTAATTCCCACCACCATGTACAAATTAAGTAAGAGAAAAATTGCACAGAAATTAAGTGCACTTACAATGGAAAAAGGAACATTATTTATTCTCATTTTCCATATATCATGATCTGAGAACATCATAATCTAATGTAAAATGTAACGGCATGTATGTAATAAAGTTTGTATATTGAGTAAATTCTAATAAGGTAAGCTCTTAGAACTCGAACTAATTACCAAGAACTTGAGCTTAGAAGAACCTTCATCACCATTGGCACGACGAGCCATCGATTCCATATTCTTGTACAAACTTTGCTTGACCATGTTCTTCATCAATTTCTTCCCTTGCCTCACCTCCTTATGATTTACGGCAGGCGAACCGAATGACAATCCTCGGATTTGTGGGCCCGAATGGGGCCAGATTTTCGCCTGCCGTTCATCTTTAAACCATTGTAACAATTTTAGTGCCCTTTTTTGTGCCAAGGGGCTACTTAATAAGGACACCTCGAGAAGAACAGGAACAATTCCTGCATTAGTCATTTTCAATCTTTGCGTAGAACTCTGATGTGCTAAAATCATCAAAATATAAGCGCATAATTCTTGACTTTTCGGCTTTTCTTCCCATGTCATAATCTCTATTAAGCTCTCCGGCACCATAGGATTAATTTCCATTGCTTTTTTCCCCATTAAGGTTACAACCAAATTGCCTAATGTTGCCAAGGCTTTTTCTGATGTTTCTTTAACTGAGGAGAGCCTTAAGAGATTGTTGACTACTACTCCATTTGACACCAAAGTATATGCATTGTCTAGCATTGTGGAAAGATTGTACAATGTACCCAAACAAAGCTCTTTTGTGCCAAAATTTGAATCTGATTCAAGAATGGAGATGACAGACGGAATAATTTTCGACGAATTTATAATTGGGAACTGGCTGTTGGCGAGGGAAGAAATGGACAGGATTAGTTGTGCAAAATCATGCCTTGTTTCTTCTTCTAAAACACCCATGTTTTCGGGTAGTTTTGATAAGATTCCTGCCTCCATCACCAGAGCTTTGTTCCTGGAATATAAATAAATATTAATTAATTAAGGAATATAAATACTATTAAGAGAGGCTGCAACCCTAAAGTCTCATTTCTTTGTACAAATTTCTTGAAAGAAAGAATGATAAATAAATGAGAAAATATATATATTATATAAATGTTATGTAGTTGTCAGCAAGATTCTTTAAAACCAGATTTGTGTACGAGAGGTCGATCGGTCAACAAATGAAGTTTAGTTTTTCTATAAATTTATGTCCTTAAATAAGTACCTTGTCTGCCTAACTAGTGTTTTGCCACCTGCAACTCCTCCTAACTAGTCCATCCATAGTCCCGTCCCATGCATGTATTTGATCATTTTAAAACTATTTTTTTGTCTTCAATAATATATATATATATATATATATATATATATATATGGGATTCCATCCAAAGAATAGGTTGTTGAAAGTAACCTATTTTTTGGTAAATTGCCACATTACTGCATCTTGCCCTTATGTAAATTTTTTTTTTTATAAGTCGCTACATGATCTGAATTGTGGCGTCTAGCCAAAAAATGGGTTCTTCCCAACAACCGAATATCACATGGATGGAATCCCTATATATATATATATATTATTTAGGTAAGGAGAGATTTGTAATTAATTAATTTGATAACTTATATAATAAGCTATTTCCTGACTCATAACTAGTGGACCACTGGTGATGGCACATAGTGCTTCTCCCATTTGGGATAACATGTTTGAAGATAAAAAGTCAAGTAGACCCAACTACAATGTCATCCACCTACACCTACTTAATTACCCATTCTTGTAATGACTTGTCTTTTTCTCCACTTAATTGCTAAAATTTTAGTTTTGGATGGATGAAACCAAATTGATATTAAGTTTTCTAGTCATAATATATCTTATTAATTATGCCAGATAATAATTACTGTCTTACTGATGATCATTCTATATATATGGAGTATTTAATTCGACTAAATTAAGTTAAATACAAAGTTAATTAAGGCTCTAAACTCGACTCTTTCGAATCCCTACTGATAAAATAAAAAAACCGTAAAAATATTGTCTAAAAGTTAGATGAACTGGACCCAATGGATTCTTAGACAAAAGAATAAGGACCTAATTAGGGCAGAAACCAATATTATTAGTTAAGTTAAGTGGGTAAAATATGTCTTGCAAAGTCTAAACTGGCAACTGAGCTACATGTTGGATTACATTATTGTTATTTAAATTAGTTATAATTCCATTCAATATCTTACCACGTCATCACAGCCTCTCACTTAAATTGTTTATTCCATTTTAATAAAATAATTAAACATAATTTTTTTTATTCGATGAGATTAAATCATTTTATTGTCGTCTTATTTCATGCCATCGTTAAATATACATTCTATTCATGACTTTACCTAGACTAATTTCAAGTTTCATGATAAAATTAATTATACTTTCAGTATCCTATTTAAAAATCCATTTTACAAAATTATTATTTTAAAGATAAAAATAAATATTTTTTAAAATTAACTGTAATAAAAGTTAAATAACTCATTTTGTTAAACAGAAGAGTATATGGGAAAGAAAAATGTTAATAAATTCTATATATGAAAAAATTATATACAACTTACGTGTAAGTTCCATTAGCTAGCTCAATTAATGCTTGAACTGCCAACCTCTGTCGCGCCACCACATCCGATCCAACCATCTCCACCAGAGGCGGAATAACCCCTAGCTCCGCCATGGATTTCCGCCGCTTCAAGTCTTCTCCGGCGAGTCGTTTAATATCTCCGGCCGCCACCTCCTTCTCTTCCCAGCTTCCAAAGTGGAGTCTCTTGACAGACTTGTGCAAAACCACCCAATCATCCTCCTCACTTTCCCTCTCCATTTTCTTTTCTTGCTTTGTTTCTTGATCATAATTCATATCTATAACCCTTGCTTTGTTGGGCTGATGATCAGACGGTTCGCATCGTTTGTTGGAGCTCTTGAGCTGGAGGAACCGTTTGATTCGGGTAAAGAATCGTAGCTTTGTGTGAGCCAAGTGCCAAGTTGAAGAATTAGACATTTTAATTTGCCTTAATTCCTTCTAGAGAGAGAGGGATTGATTGTAACCTAATGTTTTTATTGAGGGACTTGTTCCTAAATCTATATATATATATATATCTCTTTTTGTGGACTTTTAGAGAGAGAAATTTGGAGAGAGAATCTGATAATTATAGTAGAAGACTTTGAGGTAAGAAACAAAGAGAGCACATGCTGAGTCAGAATAGTGTCGATCTGTTACATACGGAGATACATTTAAATACCGTATGGATGGACTTACATTTTGGATTCAGTTAAACTGTATTTCCAACAATACCCTTGTGTTTTTCTTCATATTACAAACATGCCATTGTTAGTTGTTAGGCATGAGTTTATTATAATCAAATTTAGGAGGCTAAGGAACTTGATTTACATATATAATGGTATTTATGTAACGTAGTGTATATGAACCTAGAATGTTTCTACCCAATCCGATAAACAGTTGGAATACTTGGCGGCTGCACCCCTTTCTGTCCAGAAATTTCTGATAAATTCATTTAAAAATTAGAGATATTTTATCGTAGAAATATATTTTTAATTTTAAATTACAAATTAAAATAATAAATATTTGTAGCATGCCATTACCTAATTATATCAAGTTCATATCACATTAAATTATATTATTAATTATAGAATTAAGATCTATAGGTTTTAATGAGCCACATTATATGTAGTATATTATTAATAATAATGTTGGAGTATCGAGGATGTAACACCTCAGTCCCATATCGAAAGATAGGGAAAAAATTTATCTCCATATAAGGAAATAAGTTATTACCAATAGTACCTTCAAGTAATGATGGTGGGCTAAGATGACTCAAGAAGATTCTATTGTGACAGTAGTTTGAGGCTTTATTTTGATGAATTTGATTCGATTTGACTCGAGATTTGTTAGGATTGGGTTATTTCAATATTGTTTAGAGAATGTACGTGACATGCATTAGGGCAAAATTCGATTATCAGGTAGTATTTGATGATACGATTGCAGCAGCAGTGCAGCAAAATCAGACCGATCAGATAGTATTTGATGAGAAGCATCCAATTAATGGATCCTTATTATCAGACCGACGAGATACAATTACTATTTAGAGAAGCCAAAGCCAGGGCCAGCATCCAATTAATGGATCCTGGAAGGGGTAGTGGAAATTCCACCACTAAAATTTAGCCTTAATTGGCACTCATCATTGGTTTGGTTTGGTTTGGTCTGTGGCCTATGGGTGACGAAACGTGCATGACGTTTTTGTACCAATCTCATCTTTATTGAGGTGTAATGCCATTAAAGTACTATTACTCAACTCTGAGCCGCATGCATTAAACACATGGGATGAAGATATATCGGAGTATATATATCCCTAATAATTCAAATCAAAACCCATTCTTATCTTTATGACGCCTATTCATAATTTGATTTATTTCTCCTTTGATATAAATCGTTTTAGAATTGTACATAAATATTAAGAAAATAATTATATAATATTAAATATAATATCAATTATCTATATTGTTCTTATATTGAAAAAAAAAAGTGTTATTTATTAGTTAAAAAATAGTAAAAGAACCAAACTTATATTTATTACTTGAAGTAATATTAAAAACTAAATAATTAATACTTACTTGAAATTTTCAAACGACTTATAATAAAAAAAACAAAAATAATTTTTTAAAACGACTTATGTGAGACCCCAAATTTTATGAAATAAAATTATTCAATTTTTCTATTTTGGTGAATGGTTAAATTGATAAAATGTTAAAGTTAAGGGTGATATGTGAAAATTTTTCAAAGTAGACAAGTTGTCATAAAATACCCAGTTACTATTCACTCTAGTATTATTCACTCGGGTATTTGAGACACTTTTTGTGTTGGAGAACTATTCACAAGTTACTATTCACAAGTTACTATTCATGAGTTACTATTCACGAGTTACTATTCACGAGTTACTATTCATGCGTTACTATTCACGAGTTACTATTCATGAATTACTATTCACGGGGTACTATTCACCCAAAAAATATATTTCCTTTCGGTCCAAATTATTTTTGAGTACAATATTATTCCATGAGGAGATGTGCTAATTTTTCAGATTGTTGGTTGAAATTATAATAGTAAATCAATATGGATCGTTGGTTTAAAATTTTAATAGTAAAATCTTTTTATATAAAACAGAATACTTTTATAAAGTTATTCTATAAATAGAATATATTATATTCTATTATGCATAGTGTTTTGCGTAGTAAAAAATCTTTTTATATAAAGCGAATACTTTTATAAAGTTATTACATAAATAGAATATATTATATTTTATTATGATAGTGTTTTGTGTAGCGCCTCAAAATTAGGTATCGTTACCCATCTTGGGTCGCCACTTTACATGGTACATAAATTCAAATACAAACTTCTTAACATAAGCTGTAGGTATGCAATACGACATAAAGCGTGAGTTTGAATACAAATATTGTTTACTAGATATTATACAAACTCAAAAGGAGTCCTCATTACAATTATTATCACACTATTTCATAGAATAGTGAGGAGGGACTAATGCTATCCTCCGGACCATTACTCTAGTTCTCGACTCGTCCCGTGTGGCGCCCCCAAAATAGGTATACATCACCCATTTCGAGTTGTCGATACATGCATGTAAACAACTACAACTTTATTATTACAACAAGAAAGCGTGAGTTTGAATACAAATATTATCTTCAGACAATATCTATACTCAAATAAATCCTCATCACATTTATTGATATATTATTTTACAAAATGGCGAGGACTACTAAACAATTCTTTCTAAAACCTTCATTCCATACCCCAGGCTGCATACGCATTTATATTCTCGCCTCCCGAGAAGAAAAATGGAACAAAAAGGAAAAGGGTGAGCTCAACTAGCCCAATAAAGAATATTATGACTAAGATAATATACAACAAATTACCGTTAGTCTTCAACAGGAAAAATCTAATAGAATACAATAGACAACAAATTTTAAATCAATATTCATGAATGAAATAATAATTCATTAGAAGTTAGTTAAGTAGAGAATGAAACTACTATCTTCATGTATGAATTTAAAAGTTCATCGCTCATCTTTTATCCCTGTAACATCAATCAATATACATCGGAATCAAATATTCATCTTTCCACTACAGCCAAAGATATTCATCGGGTTGGTCGTGTTCATCTAAACACATTTCATCTTTTGACTACTACCAAAGGTATTCTTCAGAAATCATTCATCTTTGCACTACAGGCAAAGATATTCAATAATATCATCATTTAAGATCGAGGATGATGAAAAATATTTTAAAGAAACGAATCCGGTGAAACAAAATGACAAGGATTAAGGATTAAGGATTCGATACTTTGTTTTATCCATGTTCAAAAATACCTCAAAAATAATCATAGTGGTGTAAAATTCAAGAATGACCAAAACATGGATACAATCAAAGCTAGTATCCGAATAGATATTTTGGACAAAAGAAGAAATTTTATTTTTGATTGAATAAGTCAGATATCGTGAATAGTCTGTAGTATCGTGAATAGTAATCTCAGACACCAAAAGATAGAAATTCCTGAAAAAACATCTTCACGCTTACGTGAATAGTACTCTGAATAGTAACTCGTGAATAATAACTCATGAATAGTAACTCGTGAATAGTAACTCAGCTGAATATTACAAAAAAGTTCCAAATTTGATAAAAAGTTCCAACCAATATTTCAAAGATAATGATATTGAAGAAATAATATCATTTGAGAAGAAAATAACATCCCTTACCTCGAAAGATTAAGACTTTAATTTGGAAATCGAATGTATAGTCTTTGAAGGAACTTGCAGACCGCATCTAACAATACTCAAAGTATACTCAAAATACTCACAAGAATACGCCGATAATATATAGAGAGAAAACTTGGATTTCGGTGTGATTTTCAATTCTAACCTAAGCACCTTATTTATAGGAAAATCTTTAGAACACCAAAGCAGAAAATTTAATATAATATTATTATTTATAATAAAATTTCCTCTTACCAACCTTCCAAGAACTGAATTCAGCTCATTCAACCCACATGTGTAACACACCATAATGAAAAAACGTTTTTCTAATTTTAAATATTTTAAACTTCCAAAATCAATTATTTTGAACTTGAACTTCAATAATTCATAATAAATAGCCCTTTCATTAGAAAATTCGAATCTCATGAGTTTTATAGGAAATTCAATTCTCTACAACTTTGCAGAAGAAAGTTTTTCCAAATTCCAAATAGAAATTGACCGAAATCCATAAAGCAGGCGATTTTACGTTATAATCAAATTTCGGTCAATAAATGGGGTCCATGCAGACATGTTTAACATGTTTTAAACATTTATTGCAATAAAAATACTCTTCCTCCTCTTATACTCATATATCCCACATTCGTTGTAAAAATATCACCATTATTATATTATTAAAATATAATAATATATTTAAATAAATTATTTTATCGAGAAAAAGATAAAATTTCAATTTTCAACAATTGTCACATTAAAATTTTCTCCATCTATATCCACATAAAATCAATATTTTCCTCATCATATGAATCAATAATTAATTATTCACAAATAATATTACGAATCACAATATCGACAAATGCAGCGGTTCAGGAAGAGGGCTTTCCAATAAAATTTCTCCTTCTTGGCCCGCAATTAGGTGACCAAACCTCTCCTTATGAACTTTCTAGACATTGCCAATAATGTTATCTAATAATATTATTCAGATAATATGAATTATTGCTTCGATAATGAAAAAATGTGTAATGACAATTATCAAAAACAAAAGAATATAAAATATCAACGCAACAATTATTAAATCAATAAAATAAAATATGAAACGAAGAATTCATCGTAACCATTATTGAGTAGTGCCTTCTTACGTAAGAATCAATAATTGGTGCAATCTGGTGTCTTCTTGTGTTTTAACCATAGAGTATTTTAACAAAGATTAATCCAGAATAACCTTTCTATTATTATTTTAAACAACTTATATTTGTCATTTTCTTCATCCAATCGCTTCCAGTTATGGGGCCCACATGGTCAAGGTCGTAGTCGCATCGAATATTCCCCGACAAGATTTAATATTCCACGACCAAACGAATATTCCGACAATAACAATGAATATTTTATAACCACTTTGCTTATTTTGAAATATTTGCGTATTTTACCCATAACTAATCCACATTAATCAAATCAACCCTTACTATTTCAAAATAATAAATAGAAAATTAAATTTCATTAATAATAAGTTGGGGTCTTACAACCTCCCTCCTTATGAAATTTCGTCCTCGAAATTGACGACGCACTGGTGTTTGAAAAGGTGAGGATACCTCGCTTTCATTTCCGTTTCCAATTCCCGTGTCATTTCTCTATAGCATGATTCCTCCACAAAACTTTAACTTGTGGTATGACCTTTCTTGGCGTAGGGACATGCTCCTTCCTATCTAAGATCTTGATAGGTACCTCCTCATCGTTAAGTCTTGGCTATCTCATCCTGGTTCTAACTCTATAACGTGATTCGGGTCTTTCACATATTTCTGAATACGGATATGTGAAACACATTATGAACACGAGACATACTTTCCGAGGTAACGCGAGTCTATAGGCTACACATTCCTACTCGGTCAAGAATTTGAAATGGACCAATAAATCGTGGATTAAGCTTTTCTCTCTTCCCAAATCTTGTAACTCCCTTCCGTGGAGCAACTTCATAACAATACATGATCCCCTACACTAAATTCCACGTCCTTTCGATGAAGATCCGCATAACTCTTTTGTCGATCTTGTGCCGTTTGTATCGTTGTCGAATCATTTGGATCTTTTCCGTAGTCATACGTCTTAACTCGGGTCCCAACAATGTTGCTTCACCCACCTCATCCCAACATATTGAGAAGCGACACTTTTCGTCCATATAATGCTTCAAATGGAGCCACACCTATACTTTGGCTCGATAACTGTTGTTGTGGGAGAATTCTACCAATGGTAAATACTTATCCCAACCGCCCTTGAAGTCTAGGACATGAGTCTTAATAAATCTTCAAGAGTTTGAATAGTCCTTTTCGATTGTCCGTCCAGTTTGAGGATGGTATGCCGAGCAGAATCATAAATCCGCGCCCATAGCTTTTTGCAAGCTAACCCAAAATCTTGAAGTGAATCTTGGGTCACGATCCAAACTATGGATACAGGCATGCCATGCAACCTCACAATCTCATTCTATACATACTAAAGCAAGACGCTCAGTGAATAAGTCTCCGTGTCGGCAAGAAATGAGCGAGACTTGGTTAATCTATCAACAATAACCCAAATAGCATTGATGCCCCGAGAAACCGTAGGAAGACCCGTAACGAAATCCATGGTAATGCGTTCCCACTTCCATTTCGAATCTCAAGTGGTTGCAACGGACCCTTGGGTACTAGATGCTCCGCGCTTTACACGTTAGCAAGTTAAACACATCGAGATAAACTTTGCAATCTCTCTTCATATTGTTCCACCAAAATGTATGTCGAAGATCACGATACATTTTAGTACTTCCGAGGATGGATTGCAAATGGTGTATTGTGTGCCTCCATCATAATCTTGTACTTCAAATCGTAGTCGTTAGGAACACAAAGTCTAGAGTGGACTCAAGTATTCCTTCTTCATCAATTCTCGCCTGGAATAGCTCCTTCTTGTACTTTCTTCTTCATACGATCTTAACTCCGGCCTGGGTGGAAAGCAACCTTAACTTTTTTCTATTAAAGTTGGCTCTGTCAGATACTTGACATCATCGCACTCGTTCCTGCGATATGATCTTCTACTCAACAGCGTCAACTACCACGTTCGCTTTTCTGGGATGGTATTGAATAGTGTGGTCGTAATCTTTCGATAGCTCGAGCCAACGTCCTCCGCCAGATGTTGAGTTCTTTTTGAGTGAAGAAATATTTAAGGCTTTTATGGTCCGAATATATCTCCACTTTCTCCCCATATAGATAGTGCCTCCATAGCTTTAAGCGAAAACGATCACGCTAACTCTAGATCATGAGTAGTAAGATAATTCCTCTCATACTCTTTAAGTTGTCGCGAGGCATAGGCTATGACTTTCCCACGTTGCATGAGAACACATCTAACCCTTTGCACGAAGCATCATTGTAGATAACAAATCCATCCGAACCGGATGGTATTGTTAGAACAGTCTTTGAAATAAGTCTCCTCTTAAGCTCTTGGAAACTTTTTCGCAAATTCTTCGCTTCCAAACGAATTTTGTATCCTTCCGAAGTTAAATTGAGTTAATGGAGTAGCGATTCGAGAAAATCCTTCCACGAATCTCCGATAATAACTAGCTAAGCCCAAAAAGCTACGTGACTTGATCCACCGACGGTTGCTTCCAACTTTGTATTGCTTCAAACTTCGTCGGATCAACAGATACTCCATGTTTCGACACCACGTGCCCAAGGAATGCTACTTCCTCAAGCCGTAACTCGCATTTCTTTAATTTGGCATATAGTTTGTTTTCACGAAGCCTTTGGAGTACCGGCTTCAAATGGTGCTCATGATCTTCACGACTTTTGGAATATATAAGGATGTCATCAATAAAGACAACAACAAACCGATCCAAATATTCTTGAATACTCGGTTCATCATATCCATGAAAGCCGCAGGAGCATTAGTCAATCCAAAGACATGACTAAGAATTCATAATGCCGCATCGAAGTTCTAAAGGCGTCTTTGGAATATCCTCGGTTCTAATCTTGGTGATGATATCCGTAACGAAGATCGATTTTTGAAAAGAATTGTGCCCTTGCAAATCGGGTCAAACAAGTCATCAATACGAGGTAGAGGATACTTATTCTTGATGGTGACATGGTTCAATTCCGATAGTCAATATAAAGTCGCATACTCCGTCTTTCTTCTTTACAAATAAAACAGAGTACCCCAAGGAGATGTACTGGGGATTTAATGAAACCGATGTCCAACAATTCTCGTAGTTGGACCTTTAACTCCTCAAGTTCAATAGAGCCATTCGATATGGGGTTTTAGAAATGGGCTTTGTACCGTGTTCAAGATCGATAAAGAATTCAACTTCACGCTCGGGGTAGACCAGGAAGTTCTTCAGAAATACGCCGTAGAAAGTCAATAACAACAGGAATATTATTCAAATTTGACGTGTCTTTATTCAAATCCATAACATGGGCTAAGAAAGCTTGACATCCGCTTTTCAATAAACGAATAGCTTTATGATTAGATATGACAAATGATTGATTTTAATGGTTTAGTTGCTTGAATTGCATAACAACAGTTGGTTAGGAATATGAAAACTAACAACCTTACGAAAACAATCAATTTTGGCATGATGAGTAGTTAACCAATCAATCCTTAAAATCACATCAAAAGCAAGTATCTTTAAAGAGATAAGGTCAATGTGTAAGGTGATGGTGCTAACTCAGATCAAACAAGATTTATAAACAGTGGATGTGATGAAAGTTTCTCCTAACTGAGTTTCCACAGATAGGTCAAAGTCTAATTTCTCCGAGTCAAGTTTAAACGTTGAGCACATGCGGGAGAGATAAATGAATGGGTAGCACGGTATCAAGTAAGGTATAAACTTCGCAAGAATTTATTAATAGCTACCCGTGATCACCTCGCTTGGGTTCCTCGCATTATGACCAATCACAACAAACGCTTCTTCCAGGAATCGTTGACTTTGAATTTTTCGGGTCGATCTTTTTGAGTCACCGTCCTCATTGAACTAGGTTTTCTCTTGCGCAATCTCGAGCGATATGTCCTTCCTTTCCACAATTATACATATACCTTGAAACTGCTGTGGGCGCTTGGACCGATATGTCTCTCTTTTTCGCATTTATAGCATATGACCGGTGGTCGTTTCTCTCCCTTAGAACCGATTCTACTGCCAAGACGACGTCTTCACATGGTTAGTTGTTAAATCTCCTCTTTTTAAAATCTCCTCCGACTCGCTTCTTCTATTTTCATGGCCATGATTACCACCGATTAGGTTACCATTTTGTCCGACATTTCTTTCTCCTCCATTGGTTATCATTATTACGTTGATCGCTATCTATCTGCGGTACGATCCCGGTTATGGTCCCTCACCGTAGTACTCGTTATCTCGCTCTAATAATTGAGCCTGCTTACAACAACATCCGAATAGAGAGAAAATTTATGAGAAATGAGATATCGACGTATCTGGGGTTTCAAACCTCTAAGAAACATCCGCGTCATACGTTCCTCATTCTCCACCAAATGAGGTGCAAACCTCGATAACTCTTGCAAACTTTGCCTCGCATCGAGACACCGCCATGTTGTTTTGCTTTCTAATCGATGAACTCCACTTCCTTCATACGACGAACACTTTCGTGAAAGTATTTGTCATTAAATAGTTTCAAACGTTTTCCCAAGACATCGCTATTGAGTGCGGATTGGGACGCTTCACAAACTCCCACCGATAGTCCCCGCCGCGCCCATTTGGAACATAAAGGTGGCGAATGGAACCTTCGTCTTTCTCCGTGCATCCCAAGACATCGAATATCTTGGTAATTTGTTTGACCCGTGTTTCCCGCCATGATCGGATCCGGCTTTCCCTTAAATTTTGGTGGTCCCAACTTTGAAGCGCTTGGGCCGTGACAACCCGTGAATTGCTATCATTTCCTCCTCGTATTTTGAACACGAAGTCTCCTCGCTCGATTTTGCATGAGCGCAAAAAGCTTCTAAACATCCCCTCGTTCATCATCTGCTTTCGGTGGTGTTGTTCACGGGAGGAACATTGCCACGACTGTTGTTGCGTTCTCTCCGTTGGTGAGAAAGTACAGCATCTCCACGGCCTCATTTACTCCATGTTAATATTCTCGATTGACATTCTCAAACATCGCATAAAACAAGGGTTAATTAAAGAAATCAATATATCACATAATATCCTTATATCTTGACCAACTAACAAATAAGCTTAGATAGGACACACTAGCGAAGGATTTACTCGTCTCTCCCCTCCTAGTTCTATTCCCCGATCTCCGCCAGAGATCATATCCTAAGCTCGATATTAACCGCGACGCCCCCAAAATAGGTATACATCACCCATTACGAGTTGTCAAATACATGGTACGTAAACAACTACAACTTTATTATTACAACATAAAACTCGTGAGTTTGAATACAAATATTATCTTCTAGACAATATCTATACTCAAATAAATCCTCATCACATTTATTGATACATTATTTTACAAAATGGTGAGGACTACTAAACAATTCTTTCTAAAACCTTCATTCCATACCCCGACTCTAAGTATTTCGCTTATATTCTCGCCTCCCGAGAAGAAAAATGGAACAAAAAGGAAAAGGGTGAGCTCAACTAGCCCAAGAAAGAATATTATGACTAAGATAATATACAACAAATTATCGTTAGTCTTCAACAGGAAAAATCTAATAGAATACAATAGACAACAAATTTTAAATCAATATTCAAGCATAAATGAAATAATAATTCATTAGAAGAGTTAAGTAGAGAATGCAAACTACTATCTTCATGTATGAATTTAAAAGTTCATAAATCTATCTTTTATCCCCGTAACATCAATCAATATACATCCGAATCAAATATTCATCTTTGCACTATTGCCAAAGATATTCATCATCATGTTATTAAACACTGTCATTTCATCTAAACACTGCTCATCTTTGCAGACTATGGCCAAAGATATTCTTGAAATCATTCATCTTTGCACTCTGTGCCAAAGATATTCAATAATATCATCATTTAAGATCGAGGATGATGAAAATATTTTAAAGAAACGAATCCATTGAAACAAAATGACAAGGATTAAGGATTAAGGATTAGACTTTGTTTTATCCATGTTCAAAATACCTCAAATTTAATTTTCTATTTATTATTTTGAAATAGTAAGGGTTGATTGATTAATGTGGATAGTTAGGGTAAAATACGCAAATATTTCAAAATAAGCAAGTGGTTATAAAATATTCATCATCATGAATATTGGAATATTATTCGTCGGAAATATCGTCGGGAATATCTTCTGGAATATTCGCATTACGAATATTCGACAAGCGCACAGCCCATGTGTGGGCCCCATAACGGAAAGCGATTGGATGAAGAAAACGACATAAATATAAGTTGTTTAAAAAAAACTACAGAAGTTGTTACAATTAATATCGTTAAAATACTCTATGGTTAAAACACAAGAAAACATTACCAGATCGCACCAATTATCGATTCTTACGTAAGAAGGCACTACTCAATAATGGTTACAAAGAATTATCGCTCAAAGATTTTTTTATCGATTTAATAATTGTCATATTGATATTTTATATTGTCGTTGTTTCAATAATTGTCATTACACAAGATTTTTCATTATCGGCTAATAATTCATATTATCCTAATAATATTATTAGATAACATTATTGGCAATGTCTAGAAAGTTCGTTTAAGGAGAGGTTTGGTCACCTAATGCGCCGCCAAGAAGAGAGAAATTTTATCGAAGCCCCCCTCTTCCTGAACCGAACCCCTCGTCACAATATCAGGATTCTGTAATATTATTTGTGAATAATTAATTATTGATTCATATGATGAGGAAAATATTGATTTTATGTGGATATAGATGGAGAAAAATTTTAATGTGACAATTGTTGAAAATTGAAATTTTATCTTTTTCTCGATAAAATAATTTATTTAAATATATTATTATATTTTAATAATATAATAATGGTGATATTTTTACAACTAATGTGGGATATATGAGTATACGAGGAGGAAGAGTATTTTTGTTGCAATAAATGTTTAAAACATGTTAAACATGCTCATGGACCCCATTTATCGATCAAATTTGATTATAATGTAAAATCGCCTGCTTGTGGATTTTTGGCCAATTTCTATTTGGAATTTGGAAAAAAACTTTTCTCCAAAGTTGTAGAGAATTGAATTTCCTATAAAACTCGCGAGATTCGAATTTTCTGATAAAAGGGCTATTTATTATGAATTATCAAGTTCAAGTTCAAATAATCGATTTTTGGAAGTTTAAAATATTTAAAATAAGAAAACGTTTTTTTTTTTTTTTTTAAGGTGCTATGTAACATGTGTATTAATTGCTGAAATCAGATTTAAAGAAGGTGGAGAATTTTATATATATATTAATATTTTATTAAATTTTTTTTCTTTGGTGTTCTAAGCATTTTCCTATAAATAGGTGCTTAGTTAGAATTGAAAATCACACCGTAAATCAAGTTTTCTCTCTATATTATCGAGTTTATTCTTGTGAGTATTTTGAGTATACTTTGAGTATTGTTATACGTGCAAGTTCCTTCAAAGACTATACCCTAGATTCCAAACTAGAAGTACTAATCTTTCGAGGTAAGTGGATGTTATTTTTTTCTCAAATGATATTATTTCTTCAATATCATTATGTCAAATATCGATTGAAGTTTTTATCAAATTTGGAACTTTTTCATGTTCTGGGGTTACTATTCATGAGTTACTATTCATGAGTTACTATTCACGAAGTTACTATTCACGAAGTTACTATTCACGAGTTACTATTCACGAAAGTACTATTATTCATGAAGCGTGAAGATGTTTTTTTGTGGAATTTCTATCTTTTGGTGTCTGAGTTACTATTCACGATACAAGACTATTCACGATATACAAGACTATTCACGATACTAGACTATTCACCTAAAAATAAAATTTCTTCTTTTCGTCCAAAATATCTATTCGGATACTAGCTTTGATCAGATCCATGTTTTGATCATTCTCGAATTTTACACCACTATGATTATTTTTGAGGTATTTTTGACATGGATAAAACAAAGTACTTAATCCTTAATCCTTAATCCTCGCTATTTTGTTTCACCGGATTCGCGCTTTAAAAATATTTTCATCATCCTCGCCTTAAATGATGATATTATGGAATATCTTTCGCCTCAGAAAGCAAAAGATGAATGATTTTCAAGAATATCTTTCGTCAGAAAAAAAGATGAATGTGTTTAGATTTAATGAAATTACTAATCGATGAATATCTTCGCTCAGAGTAAAAGATGAATATTTGATTCCGTATATATATCGATTGATGTTACAGGATAAAAGATAGCGATGAACTTTTAAATTCATACATGTAAGATAGTAGTTTGCATTCTCTACTTAACTCTTCTAATGAATTATTATTTATTTCATGTAATATTGATTTAAAATTTGTTGCCTATCAGATTCTATTAGATTTTTTCCCGTGAAGACTAACTAACGATAATTTGTCAGATATTATCTTAGTCATAATATTCTTTATCGGGCTAGTTGAGCTCACCCTTTTCCTTTTTGTTCCATTTTTTTCTCGTGAGGCTAGAATATAATATAAATAGTATTTAGCCTGGGTATGGAATGAAGGTTTTAGAGAGAATTGTTTAGTAGTCCTCACCATTTTTGTAAAATAATGTATCAATAAATGTGATGAGGATTTATTTGAGTATAGATATTGTCTGTAAGATAATATTTGTATTCAAACTCACGCTTTATCGTGCAGTAATAATAAAGTCAGTAGTTGTTTTCGCATCTACGTATCGACAACTCGTAATGGGTGATGTATACCTATTTTGGGGGCGCCACACAGCTTGGTATCGTAGCTTAGGATATGATCTCCATGAGATCGGGAATGTAATCAGAGGGGAGAGACGAGTAAATCCTTCGCTAAGTGTGTCCTACCTAAGCTTATTTGTTAGTTGGTCAAGATATAGGATATTATGTGATATATTGATTTTTTAATTAACCCTTGTTTTACGACAAGATTTGAGAATGTCGAATCGAGAATATTAACAATGGAAATGAGACCGTGGAGACGCTCAGACTCACCAACGAGGAGAACGCGGCAACAGTCGGGCAATGTTCCTCCCGTGAACAACACCATCGAAAGCAGATGATGAACGAGGGATGTTTAGAAGCTTTTTGCAGCTCATGCAAAATCGCACGAGGAGACTCGTGTTCAAAATATGTGAGGAAATGATAAGAATTCACCAGTTGTCACACATGCAAAGCTTCAAAGAGTCGGGACCACTGTAATTTAAGGGAAAGCCGATCCGATCACCAAGGAAACACGGGTCAAGCAAATTACCAAGATATTCGATGTCTGGGATGCACGGAGGAACAGAAGGTTCCATTCGCCACCTTTATGTTCCGTATGAAAGGCGTATCATCGGTGGGAGTCTGTGGAAGTTGCACTCCATCCACAAGACTCAAAGATGTCTCTGGGAGACGCTTTCAGAACTATTTAATGACAAATACTTTCCCGAAAGTGTTCGGCTATACGAAGGAAGTGGAGTTCATCGATTAGACAAAACAAACGACGATTTGTCTCAAAGACGAGGCAAAGTTTGCAGAGTTATCCGTGTTCAGACCTCATTTGGTGGAGAATGAGGAACGATGACGCGGATGTTTTTAGAGGTTTGAAACCCAAGAGATACGCCAAGATCTCATTTCTCATAAATTTTTCTCTATTCAGATGTTGTAAAATGTGGCTCAATTATTAGAGCGAGATAACGAGTACGGCCAACCGAGGGACCACAACCAGATCGCATCGTAGATAAAGCAACAATGTAATAATGATAACCAAATGAGAAAGAAACAGACGGACAAAATGGTAACCACTCCGGTGGTAATCATGGCCATGAAAATAGAAGAAGCGAGTCAGAGGAGATTTTAAAAGAGGAGATTTAACAACGACTATGTGAAGACGACAAAGGCGGCAAAGAATCGGTTCTAAGGGAGGAGAACCACCACCCATTATATGCTATAAATGCGAAAAGAGGGACATATCACCAAACCGCCCACAACAGCTCAAGGTATGCTATAATTGTGGAAAGGAAGGACATATCGCCGAGATCAGACAAGAGAAATAAAACCTAGTTCAATGGGGATCGTGACTCAAAAGATCGTCCCCGTAAAAGTCAAAGTCAACGATTCCGGAAGAGCGCTTTGTCAGGATCGGTCAAATGCGAGAGAACCCAAACGAGGTGATCACGTAAGTTATTTATAAATTCTCGCTAAGTTTATACCTTACTTGATACCGGTATACCCATTCATTTATCTCTCCCGCATGTGCTCAACGCTTAAACTCGACCGAGAAATTAGATTTTGACCTATCTCGTGGAAACTCCGTTAGAGAAACTTTCATCACATCCACTCGCTTATAAATCTTGTTTGATTCAAGTTGGCACCATCACCTTACCGCTGATTTTATCTCTTTAAAGATACTTGCTTTTGATGTGATTTTAGGGATTGATCGTTAACTACTCATCATGCCAAAATTGATTGTTTTCGTAAGGTGTTAGTTTTCATATTCCTAACCAACCCGCTGTATTTAATTCAAGCAACTAAACCATTAAAATCAATCACCATCATATCTAATCATAAAGCTATTCGCTTATTGAAAAACTGGATGTCAAGCTTTCTTAGCCCATGTTATGGATTTGAATAAAGACACGCCAAATTTGAATAATATTCCCGTTGTTATCGATTTTCCGACGACGATTTCAAGAACTTCCTGGCCTACCCCGTAACGTGAAGTCAATTCTTTATCGATCTTGAACCCGCACAAAGCCCATTTCTAAAACCCCATATCGAATGGCTCCTATTGAACTTCAGAGTTAAAGGTCCAACTATGTGAATTGTTGGACATCGGTTTCATTGGCCCCAAGACATCTCCTCGGGGTGCTCCCTGCTTTATTCAGAAAGAAGAAAGACGGAGTATGCGATTTTCAGTATCGACTATCTGGAATCGAACCATGTCACCATCAAGAATAGTATCCTCTCACCTCAGATTGATGACTTGTTCGACCAAAAGTAAGGGGCACAATTTTTTCAAAAATCGATCTTCGCTCGATATCATCACCAAGATTAGAATCGAGGATATTCCAAAGACCGCCTTTAGTAACTCCCCAGACGGGCATTATGAATTTTTAGTCATGTCTTTTTGATCGACTAATGCTCCCGCGGCTTTCATGGATATGATGAACCGAGTATTCAAGGAATATTCGATCTGGCTTTGTTGTTGTTTTTATTGATGACATCCTCATATATTCCAAAAGTCGTGGAAGATCATGAGCACCATTTGAAGTCGGTACTCCAAAGGCTTCGTGAAAACAAACTATATGCCAAATTGAAGAAATGCGAAGTTCGCTTCGAGGAAGTAGCATTCCTTGGGCACGTGGTGTCAAAACATGGAGTATCCGCTGATCCGGCCAAGATCAAGCAATACAAAGTTGGGAGCAACCAAGTTTCTGCGGATCAAGCACGTAGTTTTTTGGGCTTAACCGGTTATTATCTGAGATTCGTGGGAAGGGTTTTCTAATCGCTACTCCATTAACTCTCGCCTAACCCTAAGGATACAAAATTCGCTTGGAGCTAAGAATGCGAGAAGAGTTTCCAAGAGCTTAAGAGAGACTTATTTCTAAGACTGTTTCTAACAATACCATCCGGTTCTTGGATGGATTTGTTATCTACGCCGATGCTTCGTGCAAAGGGTTAGGATGTGTTCTCATGCAACGGGAAAGTCATAGCCTATGCCTCGCGACAACTTAAAGAGTATGAGAGGAATTATCCTACTCATGATCTAGTCAGTCAAAAAAATAAGCTGCGCTTAAAGATATGGAGGCACTATCTATACGGGGAGAAAGTGGAGATATATTCGCACCATAAAAGCCTTAAATATTTCTTCACTAAAAAAGAACTCAACACGCGGCAAACGACGCTGGCTCGAGCTATTGAAAGACTACGACCACACTATTCAATACCATCCCGAAAAGTTTAACGTGGTAGACGACGCTATTGAGTAGAAGATCATATGCGGAACGAAAAGCGATGATGTCAAGTATACGACAGAGCCAACTTTAATAGAAAAAGTTAAGGTCGCTTTCAAGCCACCCAATCTTGAGTCGATGCGTATGAAGAAGAAAGTACAAGAAGGAGCTATTCCTAAGCTTAGAATCGATGAAGAAGGAATACTTTCGAGTCCACTCTAGACTTTCAGGTTCCTAACGACTGATTTGAAGTACAAGATTACGATGGAGGCACACAATACACCATTTGCAATCCATCCTCGAAGTACTAAATGTATCGTGATCTTCTACATATACATTTTGGTGGAACAATACGAAGAGAGAGATTGCAAAGTTTATCTCAATGTGTTTAACTTGTCAACGGTAAAGGCGAGCATCTAGTACCTAAGGGTCCGCCAGAACCACTGAGATTCCAAATGGAAGTGGGAACACATTACCATGGATTTCGTTATTACGGGTCTTCCTACGGCTTTTCAAGGCATCAATGCTATTTGGGTTATTGTTGATAGATTAACCAAGTCGCTTCATTTTTTGCCGACACGGAGACTTATTCCTCGAACGCCTTGCTAGTATGTGACGTGAATGAGATTGTGAGGTTGCATGGCATGCCCAGATCCATAGTTTCGGATCGTGACCCAAGATTCACTTCAAGATTTTGGGTTAGCTTTGCAAAAAGCTATGGGCACGGATTTACGATTTAGTTCTAGCATACCATCCTCAAACGGACGGACAATCGAGAGGACTATTCAAACTCTTCAAGATTTATTAAGACTCGTGGTCCTAGACTTCAAGGGCGCTTGGGATAAGTATTTACCATCGTGGAATTCTCCTACAACAACAAGCTTATCGTGCAAGTATAGTGTGGCTCCATTCAAGCATTATATGGACGAAAGTGTCGCTTCCAATATGTTGGGACGAGGTGGGTGAAGCAACATTGTTGGGACCCGAAGTTAGTACGTATTTATCACCTAAAAGATCCAAATGATTCGACAACGATACAAACAAGACAAGATCGATAAAAGAGTTATGCGGATCTTCATCGAAAGGACGGAATTTAGTGTGGGGGATCAGCGATTGTCATGAAGTTGCTTCCATGGAAGGGAGTTACAAGATTTGGGAAGAGAGGAAAGCTCAATCCACGCATTTATCGTCCATTTCAAATTTTCGACCGAGTAGGAAATGTAGCCTATAGACTCGCAAGCTATCTCCGAGTAGTCTCTCGTGTTCATAATGTGTTTCACATATCTCGCATTTCAGAATATGTGAAAAACCCAACCACGCTATAGAAGTTTAACCCTGACGAGATAGCCAAGACTTAACGTATGAGGAGGTAACCGCCAAGATTTTGGATAGAAGGAGCATGTCCCACGCAAGAAAGGTCATACCACAAGTTAAAGTTTTGTGGAGGAATCATGCTATAGAGGAAATGACCGGGAATCGAAACTAAATGAAAGCGAGGTATCCTCACCTTTTCAAACACTGTGTGCACGACGCCAATTTCGAGGACTAAATTTCATAAGGAGGGAGGTCAGAAGACCCCAACTTATTATTAATGAAATTTAATTTTCTATTTATTATTTTGAAATAAGTAAGGGTTGATTTGATTAATGTGGATAGTTAGGGTAAAATACGCAAATATTTCAAAATAAGCAAGTGGTTATAAAATATCATCATTGTTGTTTGGGAATATTCGTTTGGTCGTGGAATATTCTGATCGCTTGGGAATATTCGTGACGACTCATGCTGCAAAAGCCCATGTGTGGGCCCCATAACTGAAAAAGTTTATCGATGAAGAAAACGACAAATATAAGTTGTTTAAAAATAACTACAGAAGTTGTTACCATTATAATATCGTTAAAATACCTGTGGTTAAAACACAAGAAACATTACCAGAGACACCAGATCGCACCAATTATTGATTCTTACGTAAGAAGGCACTACTCAATAATGGTTACAAGAATTATCGCTCAAAGATTTTATCGATTTAATAATTGTCATATTGATATTTTATATTATCGTTGTTTCAATAATTGTCATTACACAAGATTTTTCATTATCAAGCAATAATTCATATTATCTAATAATATTATTAGATAACATTATTGGCAATGTCTAGAAAGTTCTCTTCTAAGGAGAGGTTTGGTCACCTAATTGCGCGCCGCCAAGAAGGAGAAATTTTATCGAAAGCCCCTCTTTCCTGAACCGCCTCGTCACAATATCAGGATTCGTAATATTATTTGTGAATAATTAATTATTGATTCATATGATGAGGAAAATATTGATTTTATGTGGATATATATGGAGAGAAAATTTTTAATGTGACAATTGTTGAAAATTGAAATTTTATCTTTTTTCTCGATAAAATAATTTATTTAAATATATTATTATATTTTAATAATATAATAATGGTGATATTTTTACAACTAATGTGGGATATATGAGTATACGAGGAGGAAGAGTATTTTTGTTGCAATAAATGTTTAAAACATGTTAAACATGCTCTGCATGGACCCCATTTATCGATCAAATTTGATTATAAATGTAAAATCGCCTGCTTGTGGATTTTTGGCCAATTTTATTTGGAATTTGGAAAACTTTCTTCTCGCAAAGTTGTAGAGAATTGAATTTCCTATAAAAACTCGCGAGATTCGAATTTTCTGATAAAAGGGCTATTTATTATGAATTATTGAAGTTCAAGTTCAAATAATCGATTTTTGGAAGTTTTAAATATTTTAAAATAAGAAAAACGTTTTTTTTTTTTGTAGTCTACACATGTGTGTAATAATGGCTGAATCAGATTTAAAGATGGGTATGAGAGAAATTTATAATATATATTAATATTTTATTAAATTTTTCGCTTGGTGTTCTAAAGATTTTCCTATAAATAGGTGCTTAGGTTAGAATTGAAAATCACACCGTAAATCAAGTTTTCTCTCTATATTATCGAGTTTATTCTTGTGAGTATTTTGAGTATACTTTGAGTATTGTTAGACTAATGCAAGTTCCTTCAAAGACTATATCCTAGATTCCATTTGTAAGTACTAAATCTTCGAGGTAAGTGGATGTTATTTTTTCTCAAATGATATTATTTCTTCAATATCATTATGTCAAAATATCGATTGAACTTTTTATCAAATTTGAACTTTTTCATGTTTCTGGGTTACTATTCATGAGTTACTATTCATGAGTTACTATTCACGAGTTACTATTCACGAGTTACTATTCACGAAGTTACTATTCACGAAAGTACTATTCAAGCGTGAAGATGTTTTTTTGTGGAATTTCTATCTTTTGGTGTCTGAGTTACTATTCACGATACCAAGACTATTCACGACTATTCACGATAACTAAGACTATTCAATTAAAAATAAAATTTCTTCTTTCGTCCAAAATATCTATTCGGATACTAGCTTGATCAGATCCATGTTTTGATCATTCTCGAATTTTACACCACTATGATTATTTTTGAGGTATTTTTGGACATGGATAAAACAAAGTACTTAATCCTTAATCCTTAATCCTTGTCATTTTGTTTCACCGGATTCGCTTTTTTAAAAAATATTTTTCATCATCCTCGCCTTAAATGATGATATTATTGAATATCTTTGGCCCAGAGAGCAAAGATGAATGATTTTCAAGAATATCTTTTCAGAGAATAGTCAGAAGCAAAGAAAGATGAACAGTGTTTAGATGAATATAATTAATCGATGAATATCTTCGCTCAGAGAAAAAAAGATGAATATTTGATTCCAGATGTATATCGATTGATGTTACAGGATAAAAGATAGACGATGAACTTTTAAATTCATACATGTAAGATAGTAGTTTGCATTCTCTACTTAACTCTTCTAATGAATTATTATTTCACATGTAATATTGATTTAAAATTTGTTGCCTATCAGATTCTATTAGATTTTTCCCTCGTCAAGACTAACGATAATTTGTCAGATATTATCTTAGTCATAATATTCTTTATCGGGCTAGTTGAGCTCACCCTTTTCCTTTTTGTTCCATTTTTTTCTCAGAGGCTAGAATATAAATAGTAGTTTAGCCTGGGTATGGAATGAAGGTTTTAGAGAGATTGTTTAGTAGTCCTCACCATTTTTGTAAAATAATGTATCAATAAATGTGATGAGGATTTATTTGAGTATAGATATTGTCTGTAAGATAATATTTGTATTCAAACTCACGCTTTTATCGTTGTAATAATAAAGTTGTAGTTGTTTCGCACTCATGTATCGACAACTCGTAATGGGTGATGTATACCTATTTTAGCGCTACATGTGTAACACACCAATTGAAAAAAATTTAATTTTAAATATTTTAAACTTCCAAAATCAATTATTTGTTTCTAACTTCAATAATTCATAATAAATAGCCTTTTATCGTAAAATTTAATCAAATTCTTTATAGAAATTCAATTCTACCAACTTCACAGTAAGAACTTTTTCAAATCAAATTTCAAATAAACCAATGAAATCCATAAACCAACATTTGTTTAATCAAATTTTACCCAAAAATGGGTCCACCAACATGTTTATATGTTTTAAACATTTATTGCAATAAAAAATACTCTTCCTCCTCTTATACTCATATATCCCACATTATTGTAAAATATCACCATTATTATATTATTAAATATAATAATATATTTAAACGAATTATTTTATCGTAAAAGATAAAATTTCAATTTTCAACAATTGTCACATTAAAATTTTTTCCATCTATATCCACATAAAATCAATATTTTTCTCATCATATGAATCAATAATTAATTATTCACAAATAATATTACGTAATCACAATATCGACAACCTGTGTAGCCCTGTGAAAGAGGGGCTTTCCAATAAAGAATTTCTCCTCATGCCGCAATAATTAGTGACCAAACCTCCTTAGATGTAACTTTCTAGACATCGCCAATAATGTTATCTAATAATATTATTCAGATAATATGAATTATCTATCATTCGATAATGAAAAAATACCGTAAATGACAATTATCAAACAACAAAGAATATATAAAATATCAACGCAAAGAATTATTAAATCAATAAAATAAAATATCGAAATAAGAATTATCGTGAACCATTATCGAGTAAAGGCCTTTCACGTAAGAATCAATAATTGGTGCAATACCGTAGACATACCGTGTTTTTAACCAACCTAGTATTTTAACAAATTAATCTGTAATAACCTTATACAAGTTATTTTTAAACAACTTATATTTGTCGCTTTCTTCATCCAATCGCTCACATGGGCCCACATGGTCGCTACCGTCAGCATTTAATATTCCCGATAAAGATTTAATATTCCACCACCAAACGTAATATTCCTCAACAACAATGAATATTTTATAACCACTCTGCTTATTTTGAAATATTTCACAGATTTTACCTTTAACTATCCACATTAATCAAATCAACCCTTACTATTTCAAAATAATAAATAGGGAAAATTAAATTTCATTAATAATAAGTTCAGTCTTACATCCCATTTATATTCTCATTTCCTAAAAGAACAAAGGAAAGAAAGGGTGAGCTCAACTATTTCAAAGAAGAAATATTATAACTAAGATAATGCAGTAATAAATTATCAATAGTCTTCAACACGTTAATGTGACGCCCCAAAATAGGTCCATTCCATCCAATCCATTTTGAGTCGCCAAATACATGGTACGTAAATAACTACAACTTTATTATTACAACATATAAACCGTGAGTTTAAATACAAATATTGCCATCTAGACAATATTCACACGCAAATAAATCCCCATCATAATTATTGATACATTATTTTACAAAATGGTGAGGACTACTAAACAACTCTCTCTAACCTTCATTCCATATACCCGACTAAGACTCGCTACATTCTCGCCTCCCGAGAAGAAAAATGGAACAAAAAGGAAAAGGGTGAGCTCAACTAGCCCAAGAAGAATATTATGACTAAGATAATATACAACAAATTATCGTTAGTCTTCAACAGGAAAAATCTAATGTAATACAATAGACAACCGCTTTTAAATCAATCTTCGCAATGAAATAATAATTCATTAGAAGAGTTAAGTAGAGAATGCAAACTACTATCTTCTATATATGAATTTAAAAGTTCATCGTCGATATTTTATCCCTCGTAACATCAATCAATATATATCCGAATCAAATATTCATCTTTGCACTACATGTGCCAAAGATATTCATCACCGGGTCATGTTCATCTAAACACTGCTCATCTTCGCACTACACGCCAAAGATATTCTTCAGAAATCATTCATCTTTGCACTACAAAGCCAAAGATATTCCATAATATCATCATTTAAGATCAAGATGATGAAAAATATTTTAAAGAAACGAATCCAAAGGAAACAAAATGACAAGGATTAAGGATTAAGGATTCGCACTTTGTTTTATCCACGCCCAAAAATACCTCAAAAATAATCATAAGGGTGTAAAATTCAATAATGATCAAAACATGGATACAATCAAAGCTAGTATCCGTAATAGATATTTTAGATTTAAAAGAAAAATTTTCATTTTTCTATGAATAGTGTCGATTCGTGAATAAAGGTCAGATACGTGAATAATGCCAGATAACGTGAATAAGAATCTCGACACCAAAAGATAGAAATTCCACAAAAAACATCTTCACGCTTCGCTTAATAAGACTCGTGAATAAGAACTCGTGAATAGTAAGAATCGTGAATAAGAACTCATGAATAAGAACTCATGAATAAGTAACTCCCGATACATGAAAAAGTTCCAAATTTGATAAAAGTTTCAACCAATATTTCAAAGATAATGATATCAAGAAATAATATCATTCGAGAAGAAAATAACATCCCTTACCTCGAAAGACATTTCTAAATAAAACACCTGATATAAAGCTTATGACTTGAACTTGCAATCAGATAGCAATACTCAAAGTATACTCAAAATACTCACAAGAATACGCCGATAATATAGAGAGAAAACTTCAGCTTTTAGTGTGATTTTCAATTTAACCCAAGACCCTATTTATAGAAAATGCTAGTAACACCAAAGTAGAAAATTTAATAAATTAATATTATAATTTTTTCTACAACTTCCTACGCATCCAAGAATCTGAACTTAGCCACCCTAACACATGTTAAATGAGTTCAAAAAATGGAAAAAACGCTTTTGTAATTAAAATATTTTAAACTTCCAAAATCAATTATTTTAACTCAAACTTCAATAATTCATAATAAATAGCCCTTTTATTAGAAAATTTGAATCTCGCGATTTTTTATAGGAAATTCAATTTTCTACAACTTTGCGTAAGAAAGTTTTTCCAAATTCCAAATGTAAATTGACCGAAATCCTCAAACGGACGATTTTACAAAGCTATAATCAAATTTCAACAAGAAATGGGGTCCACCGACACACAAAACATGTGTAAATCATTTAATGCCACAAAAATACTCTTCCTCCTCAGATACTCATATATCCCACATTCATTGTAAAAATATCACCATTATTATATTATTAAAATATAATAATATATTTAAATAAATTATTTTATCAAAAAGATAAAATTTCAATTTTCAACAATTGTCACTTTAAAATTTTTCCATCTATATCCACATAAAATCAATATTTTCCTCATCATATAAATCAATAATTAATTATTCACAAATAATATTACAGTAATCACAAGATCGGCAACTGTGCCGCTCCTAAAGAAAGAGGGCTTTCCAATAAGAATTTCTCCTCATCAAGACGCAATTAGGTGACCAAACCTCTCCTAGATGTAACTTTCTAGACATTGCCAATAATGTTATCTAATAATATTATTCAGATAATATGAATTATTGCTTCGATAATGGAAAAAATCGCCGTAATGACAATTTATCAAACAACGATAATATAAAATATCAACGCAAGAATTATGAATCAATAAAATAAAATATCGAATAAAGAATTACTATAACAATTATCGAAAAGGCCTTCTTCACGTAAGAATCAATAATTGTGCAATACCGTGCCATCGCTCAACAACGCCAGATTAGTGTGTTTTAACCACCGGGTATTCCAACAAAGATAATCTCAGAATAACTACGCCGCTATTTATAAACAACTTATATTTGTCGCTTTTTCATCCAATCGCTTCACATGGGCCCACAAAAAGATCGCTACTGCGTCGCATTTAATATTCCCCGACAAAGCATTTAATATTCCACGCACCAAACTAATATTCCCCGACAATAATGAATATTTTATAACCACTGCTTATTCAAATATTTGCATGATTTTACCCATAACTATCCACATTAATCAAATCAACCCTTACTATTTCAAAATAATAAATAGAGGAAAATAAATTTCATTTATTAATAATTTGGGGTCTTACAACCTCCCTCCTTATGAAATTTCGTCCTCTAAATCGACGACGCATTCGTGTGTTTCAAAAGATGAGAATACTCGCTTTCATTTTCGCTTCCAACTCCTGTGTCATTTCCTCAATAAGATGGTTTCTCCACAAAACTTTAACTTGTGTATATAACCCCAGACATGACATGTTCTTTCCTATCCAAGATCTTGACAGTACACCTCCTCGACGTTAAGTCTTCTGGGCTATCTCGTCCTGGGCTTCTAACTCAACGACGAGTTCTTCGTCGTCCCACATATTTACGTAACATCGACACGTGAAAAACGTTATGAACACGCCACATACTTGGCAGAAACGAGTCTATAGGCCACAGCCCTATTCGATCGAGAATTTCAAATCGATTAATAAATCAAGGTTCGAGCTTTCCTCACCTCACCGATTCTCGCTAAATAACAACTTCAGACCTCCTTCTTCAAATTCATCACTCGTGTAGCTTGAACAACTTTAACTTTATCGACAAAGTCGATTATACTCAGATATCATCACGTGGTAACTAGAGTTTTCATCTCCATCTCTATTATTTGTAAATTATATGTAAATGAGTCTTTGATAATATCGCATCAGCATTCAGATACGATCTTCTACTCAACACGTTACTACCACGCTCGCTTTTCCAGATGATGGCACGGTCGTAACATGTATTTAAATGAGTCTCCTCTCGAGTTCTTCAAGCTCTTCCCACATTCCTCGCTTCCATTCGAATTTTGTATCTCTACGAAGTCACCAAGTAATGGAATAGCGATTCGAGAATATCCTTCAACTAATCTCCGATAATAACCAACTAAGCTTGTAAAGCTACGATTTCGATTATCGATTTAGGTTGTTCTCAATCGCGACTCATATCCCAACCTCGATAAGACGTTACAATGACACCTATCGCTTTACTATCGCATTTAATACGGTGTACCCCACGGAGAGTCCGCTTCGATGCATTCCACAAAGGAAGTCACCAGATAAAGGCTCAGTACCAAATTTATAGTTGAATTTTTAACTCCTCAAGTTCAATAGAGCCATTCGACATGAGATTTTAGAAATGAGTTTTGTACCGGTTCAAAGTCGATACAAAATTTAATATCACTGGGAGTAAACCAAGAAATTCTTCAGAAATACGCCGTGAAAAATCAATAACAACAGAATATTATTCAAATTTGACGTGTCTTTATTCAAATCCATAACATGGACTAAGAAAACTCGACATCCGTAATAAACGAATGACTTCATGGCTTGATATGAAAATGTTTGACTACAATGGTTTGATTGCTTGAATTCAACAACAAAGTTGCTTAGAATATGAAAACTAACAACCTTACTTAAAGTAATCAATTTTGCATTTGATGAGTAGTTAACCTTAAAATCACATCAAAAGCAAATATCTCTATGTAAATAAGGTTAATGTGTAATGTGATAGTGCCAACCCGAATCAAGCAAGATTTTTAAACAACGGATGTAATGAAAGTTTCTCCTAATGGAGTTCCACAGATAGTCAAAGTTTAATTTTCTCCGTAGTCAAGTTCAAACGCTGAGCGCAAAGTAAAGAGAGATAAAATAAATGGGTAGAATTCCAGATTCAGTAAGGTATAAACTTCGCAAGAATTTATAATTAACTAACCCGTGCTAACTTCGCTCGTTCTCGTGATTTTGACCGGCCACGACAAACGCCTTCCGTGAATCGCCGACTTTCGACTTTTTCAGATTCGCTTTCCGTGCCAACGCCCTAACTGGACTTGATTTATATAGACAAAATTGAGCTATGTGACCATCTTTTCCACAACTAAAACATACCTTGAAGGCTTTGAACAGCTGACCTTATACGCCCTCCTCTCCAGATCTCAGAAGATCTAACCGGGCGATCGCTCTTCTTCCCTAGAATTTGTTGTCATTGTGCCGATGTCACGCCAACGCCTTCCCGCCATCATTAAATCTTCTTTAGATCGACATCTCTTTCCATAATATCAACGCCGCGCTGCGCTTTTTACCACGCATCACCATTCTCACTCGCTCAATTCAAGCAATTAAACCATTGTAGTCAAACATTTTCATATCGTCACGAAGTCATTCGCTTATTACGGATGTCAAGTTCTTAGTCCATGTTATGGATTTGAATAAAGACACGCCGATTTGAATAATATTCCCGTTGTTATTAATTTTTTCCGACGATTTCAAGAATTTTCGCTTACTCCCAAAGCTCGATATTAAATTTTGTATCGACTTTGAACCCTGCACAAAACTCATTTCTAAAATCTCACATCGAATGGCTCCTATTGAACTTCGTGAGTTAAAATTCAACTATGTAATTTGGTACCGAGCCTTTATCCGGTGACTTCCTTCGTGGAATGCACCGGCCGCATTCGTAGGGGACACCATATTCGTGCGATATAGTAAACCGATAGGTGTCATTGTAACGCGCTATCCAAGGTCGATATGAGTCACAGCTTGAGAACAACCTAAGTCGGTAATCTAAATACGTAGCTTTCAGGCTTAGTTGGTTATTATCGAGATTCATTGAAGGATATTCTCGAATCGCTATTCCATTAATGCAATGACTCGTAGAGATACAAAATTCGAATGGAGCAAGGAATGTGGGAAGAGCTTCAAGAACTCAAGAGGAGACTCATTTCAAAGACATGCTCGACCATGCCATCCTCGAAAAATTAACGTGGTAGCCGACGTAGTGAGAGGTAAGATCGATACAAGTACGAAAAAACGATATTGTCAAAGACTCATTTCAGATAATTTACAAATAATAGAGATGGAGATGAAAACTCTAGTTACCCACGTGATGATATACGAGTATAATCGACTTTAATCGATAAAGTTAAAGTCGCTCAAGCTACACACCGAGTCGATGAATTTGAAGAAGGAGGCAAGAAGTCGTTATTTCAAAAGCGAGAATCTATGAAGAGGAAAGCTTAAACCTTCGATTTATTAATCCATTTGAAATTCTCGATCGATCAGAACCGTGGGCCTATGACTCGCTTTTACCGCCAGTACGACGCGCTGTTCATAACGCTTTTCACGACGATGTTACGTAAATATGTGGATCTAATTCAACTACGCTATTGAAGTTAGAACCGACAAGATAGCCAAGACTTAACGACGAGGAGGTAATTGCCAAGATCTCGATAGAAAGAACATGTCCCATGTATCGAGGTTATACCACAAGTTAAAGTTTTGTGGAGAAACCACGCTATCGAGGAAATGACCGAAGTTGGAAACGAAATGAAAGCGAGGTATTCTCATCTTTTCAAAACACCAGTGTACGACGCCAATTTCGAGGACTTAAATTTCATAAGGAGGGAGGTCAGAAGACCCCAAATTATTAATAAATGAAATTTATTTTCTCTATTTATTATTTTGAAATAAGAAGGGTCGATTTGATTAATGTGGATAGTTATGGGTAAAATACTAAATATTTCAATAAGCAAGTGGTTATAAAATATTCATTATCGTCTGAGAATATTCGCTTGGTCGTGGAATATTCGCATCGTTTGTGAATATTCGCACGACGACGCAGCCTTTTCAGGGCCCCATAACGGAAAGTTTATGGATGAAGAAAACGACAAATATAAGTTGTTTATAAATAATCTACAGAAGTTGTTACCAAGTATCATCGCTGAATACCCATGGTTAAAAAACACACTAATACGCTATTGTCAACAAAGAAGACACTCAGATTGCACCAATTATCGATTCTTACGTAAAGAAGGCACTACTCAATAATTGTTATAGTAATTATCGCTCAAGATTTTATTTTATCGATTCAATAATTCACGATCGATATTTTATATTATCGTTGTTTCAATAAATGTCATTACACGTTGTTTTCCATTATCGGCTAATAATTCATATTATCCTAATAATATTATTAGATAACATTATGGCAATGTCTAGAAAGTTCTCGCTTCTAAGTGAGAGGTTTGGTCACCTAATCATAGGCCAAGAAGGAGAAATTCTTATCGAAAGCCCCTCTTTCCTCGGAACTACCGGTCACAAGATCGCGATTCTCAGAATATTATTTGTGAATAATTAATTATCGACGAGTATGATGAGGAAAATATTGATTTTATGGATATAGATGGAGAAAATTTTAAAGTGATCAGAAGACCCTCACTTTTATAAATAAAGATGATTTTTTTCTATAAATATTATTTTTTGAATATTGCAGGAATAAATTTGATATAATGTTATAGCCAGGTAATATTTATAAATTTTTAAAGATGCAAGTTGTTATAAAATATTCGCTTGGTTCTGGGAATATTCTTTTGTTAGGAATATTCGACAACGGCTCAAATCATTGTGGACTTAATACAATGTAATTATCATTCGAATCGAGAAAACGAATAAAAATATTTTATAAAAATAACTATGAAGTTTTACCTGATGATAATTGAACTACTTCCAGAGTAAAAGTACAAAGAATACTGTGGTCGCATAAGAAAGACACCAGATTGATTATCGACGCATACGCGAGAAGTCACCTGGGCTTTGATTCCATTATCACGATTAATAATACGAATTATTATAATGATAACGACGCTTTTGTTTTATTCAGATATTAATGTAATAAAATGTAAACATCTTTTATATAAAAATGTAATACTTTATTAAAGTTATTTTATAAATAAAATATATTATATTTTATTACGATAACATTGTGATGTTGTTTTTGCATATTGTTTTGCATAAGAAATGTTTTATATAAATAGAATATATTATATTTTATTTAAAAGATTTTGCTTTTAAATATGGACCGGCCGATTAAAGTAAATCAATCTCGACTGCTCATGGATTAGTTACTATGATTCCATTTTCCTATAAATAAGCTCATTCCTTCATTATTTTCATTTAATTCATCAAACTCTGTAGAGAGAAATTATGAGAGAAGCTATAGAGAGAAAGTTATAGAAAGAAGAAGAGTATTCTCGCTACTTCACTACTTCTATATTCGCCTTTTTACTAAGAAAGTGGTGTTATTCTTTTCTTCTCAAGAGAACTTCGTTATTCCATTCACTATTATTCGTGCTGAATAACTCGTAAAAGTGGCATACCCTATACATAACCTCGTGATACGCTTAAGATACCCTATACTGGTGAAACTTTATGTTATTCCATCGCTTATTATTCTCGCTGAATAACCTCAGATACGCGCTTTAATCCTATACTACTGGTGACATTCTTCATTATTCTCGCTGAACATCCTGCTCTGTGTTTTACACCTGACCTCGGTTCCGCCTTTTATTATTATTCTATCGAACATCCTCGTCTCGTGTTTTTAATCGACCGTTCCGCTCTTTATTATTCTCGCTGAATATCCTATTCGTGTGTTTTACACCGGACCGGTTCCATCTTTTATTATTCTCGTTGAACATCCCCGCTTGCATGTGAATTTCACCCGACTTGGTTCCGTTATTATTATTCTGCTGAATAACTCCCTACGCCTGGGCACCGCATTGCATGGTGATTTCTTTTGTTAATCCATTCTTTATTATACCCACCTGGTTAAAACTTCACTTCTATACTCCATGAAATTAGTGGAATATCCTCGACATTCAAGGCTCATCCAAAGATCCTTTCATGGAAATATTCTTCTCAAGATTCTCGAATTTTACTCTACAAAGCAAGATTATGTCGACAGCCAGGCGAGACCCTGATTTTATCAATAAAGATTTAAATTTTGTTGAAATAATTTTTAATATTATGGTGTGAATTTAAGATAATATTATAACAGGGTAGATTTATAAATTTTGCAAAGTATGCAAGTGGTTATATTATATTCGATTGGCTCTGGGAATATTCGCTTAGCAGTAAATATTCGCATTAAACTACCAATCATCATGGACCCCACAATGTAATTATCATTTTGATCGAGAAAACGACAAAAAATATTTTTATGAAATAACTATGAAGTTTTACCGTGGTTACCGCTTGAACTACTCTGAAGTAAAAGTACAAGAATACGTGTGGTCGCATAAAGAGCAACACCTGATTGATTATCGATGTTTACGTGAGAAGTCACCATTGATTCCATTATCACGATTAATAATACGAATTATTATATCGATAAACGACGCTTTTGTTTTATTCAGATTATTAACGTAATAAAATGTAAACATCTTTTATATAAAATGTAATACTTTTATTAAAGTTATTCTATAAATGTAATATATTATATTTTATTACGCATAGTGTCAGATATGTGTTTTAATATAAGTGTTTTGCATAAGGTTTGCATAAGTAAAATGTTTTTATATAAATAGTATATATTATATTTTATTTAAAAGATTTTTCTTTAAATATGGACCGCCGATTTAAGTAAATCAACTGGACCGCTCATGGATTAGTTACTACGATTCCATTTTCCTATAAATAAGCTCATTCCTTCATTATTTTCTTACTTAATTCATCAAACTCAGAGAGAGAAATTATAGAGAGAAGCTGTAGAGAGAAAATTATGTAGCAAGAAGAGTATTCGCTACTTCACTACTTCTATATTCGGGGCTTTTTTACTGTAGTGGTGTTATTCTTCTTCTTCGAAGAGAACTTTGTTATTCCATTCATTATTATTCTCATTGAATAACTCGTAAAAGTGGCATACCCTATACATAACCTCAGATATACCAGATACCCTATACTTCTGTGAAATCCTTATGTTATTCCATTGCTTATTATTCTCGCTGAATAACTCGATACGCTATTTTATCCTATACTTGGTGACATTCTTCTATTATTCGCTGAACATCCTGTCTGCAGGTTTTACAATTCGACCGGTTCCGCTTTTATTATTATTCTCGCTGAACATCCCGCTCTCAGGTTTTACACCGACTCGGTTCCGCCTTTTATCATTCCGCTGGAATATCCTATCCGTGTGTTTTACACCGGACCGGGTTCCATCTTTATTATTCTTCGTTGAACATCCTTGCTTGCAAGAATTTCAACCGACCGTTCCGTTATTATTATTCTGCTGAATAACTGTTTATGCGTAAGCACCGCACGCACGGTGATTTCTTTTGTTATTCCATTCTTTATTATACCCAATGGTTAAAACTTCACTTTATACTCCATGAAATTAGTAGAATATCCTCGATATTTCGCGCTTTTCATCCAAAGATCTTTTCATGGAAATATTCTTCCGATCATTCTTGAATTTTACTCTATAAAACAAAAGATTATGTCGATAATTTGACGTTAATAATTCATGGATTAAATAATTTTGAACTTGTTTTATTCAATTATTATGTCATCACATCATCCTCATGTTATATTATGTTATCTTTCGCTTACGCAGCATAGATGAACTTAGTATGATTACGCACTGTGGATCATTCTTAGAGATAATCACGACTTGATATAAATGATGTGACAAAAGTCCTCAAATGGCCTGTAATGCAGAAGTTGATGGATAGTTTTTGGTATGATTATGACCAGGGTGATTCAAGATAATATTTACCATTGATAACTTGATGAAAATCCTCGACCGTGCGGGTATGGTGGATGATTAGATGGTGGTTTATTTATTGTCGAGTCTCAGCCGATAAAAATTGATGAAAACCTTTAAAACCTAAAAGATAGTAGACTTTATTCTCTACTGACTTTTTTAATGGATTGCTTATTCTACCGCAGCTTAAACCGTTGTTCATTGTATTTTATCGCTTAACATCATTAAGGCTAATGATAATTTATTCTCGCATTATCTTAGTCATAATATTTTTATCGGGCTAGTTGAGCTCACCTTTTCTTTCACCGTTTCTTCGTGAAATGAGTAACATAGCCGGGACGAAGCTCTGGGAACGTAAGTAATGGTCCGCAGGATAAGATTAGTAGTCCCTCACTATTCCGTGAAATAGTGTGATAATAGTTGTAATGAGGACTCCTTTCGAAGTTTGTATAATATCTAGTAGACAATATTTGTATTCAAACTCACGCTTTACGTCAGATTGTACACCTACGCTAGGTTAAGAAGTCAGATTTGAATTTATGTACCACGTAAGGGCTACCCAAGATGGGTGACGATACCTAATTTTGGAGGGCCACAAGAAAGTGGCGACTCAAGACGGGTGACGATACCCAATTTTGGGGCGCCATACTTGGTATCGTGAGCTAGGATACGATCCCCGCCAAGATGTGAGATAAGAACTAGAGGGAGAGACGGAAATTCCTTTCGCTAGTATGACCTACCTAAGTTTATTTGGTATTTAATCGCCTGGCCGTAGTATGTGGATAATATTCGATATATTAATTAACCCTCGTGGTTGGGCAAAGTAGTTTGGAAATGGCAAAATTAAAATATTCACAATGGAGTGAATGTGACCGCTAGGACACCTTTAATCACTAATCAAAGTTAACGCAAAGGTCGCACGAGGAACAAATTAGAGATATCCACGAATTGAACGAAGAACTAATTGTCGCGACCCGAGCTAGTCAGCAGAGGTAGCAATTTAAAGTGAGGAAGAAGAGGAAGAGGAAGAAGAGGAACCCAAGGAGAATTGGTTAAGAAATTTATGATCAAAACTTAGAATTACAAAATCGTGTTCGTGGAGCTAAAAGAACAAAGTCAAGAACCAAGCAAACTATCGCGGAACAAAGCGGATACAACAATTCAAAATCGGGTTACCCGATATGCGATGCTCGAACAAAATCACGCAGCGTGGTGTAAGATATTAAAGTTCGAATCGAGAATTTAAAAATCAAAGATCACTAAAAGTTAAGAAACAACCGAACGTAAGGAGAATAGGCGATGTAATGGGTAAAAGCTTCACAACGCGTTGATACAGTAGAAAAAGACGTCCATCCAATAAAGCCAAAATATTTAAATGGACTTTGCTTTTGGACAAAGAATTTGGAGATTCCAACATCGAATTCGTAATTACTCGCATACGGCCAACCCAATTCGAGCATGGATCGAGAATAATGATTCAAATCATGGATCGTGAATGTGAAGAAGACTTAAGGTGGAACGTACTCCTACAAGAAAGTCAAACTCTCAGAATTTAAGCGGTAGCCATGCTTATCGAGAAACCGAACGGGTTATTACGTAAATTAATTATAAATTAAGTATATACTTTATTCAATACAAGTTCTACCCACTTTTTATTCTACCTAGTCAGGTACAATGTTTAAATTTGACCAAAAAAAAAAATTTTACTTTGATTTATCTATCAAACTTCATTGGGAGAAACCTTCGTTACCTCCATCGCTTATTAATCTTGTTGTTTCAAATAAACATTTTCACGCTAATTCGCCGATCTTATCTTTTGAAAATACTTGCCTTTGATGTGATTTTTAGAATCAATCGTTAGCTAATCATTATGCTTTTCGTAAGGTCATAGCTTTTATATTCATAACCAACCTCGTTATATGAATTCAAAGTAACCAAACCCTAAAGTTAATCACCGCTATATCAAGCCATAAGTAAAGAGCCCCTAACCTTTCGTTGTTAACTTCTTGTGTGGAATGCACCGGGCCGCATTTTTTCAGAGGGCGACGCCGCCGGATCAAGATGGCAAGTTGATAGGTATCATTGTGAGGTGCCATCCGTGTTAAGGGATGTAAGTCACGCTTGGTATCAATGTGATGTACTATTCAAGTCTTGGATGAGAGTCATAGGCTTTGAATGATATCATTAATAAATTTCGATTTATTCTTGAAGATTTTCTAGCCTACCCTAGAGCGTGAAATCTAATTTTGTATCGACCCCAAAGATAAAACCCATTTCTTAAACCTCAAATATTTCTTCAACTAAAATGAATGGGCTTTACGTGGTTTATGATGAAAGTCATAATAAAAGCATTGAATAATGAAAATCATGGGTATTCGTGGTATTAGTAAGTTTTATGATGAGTTATGTTGGTTAGTATGTAAAAACATGAAAGTTTCTTAGAAATCACAAAGAGTTGAAAATCGATTTTGGTGAAAACGAATATGAAATTCAATCGACCATATCTCTTATTATATTTTGAATTTTGAATGCGGTCAAGTCCTAGAGTTAGATCTACGAGTTACCTAACTAATCCAAGTGGAATTATCGGAAAAGTTGTTGTGGATTTTTGTGGACTGATTTTAGCAAAGGAGGCCAAAGCTGTAAATTTCAAAATGCTACGCCAAGAAACTTTAAAGGATTGTTTTGGCCACTTAAATTATGAGAAAATTCTGGTTTTTGGGACATGAAAGTATATGGTATAAAGTACCTCCTGTCCAAAATGAGCTCATTCTCGACTTAAATGAGCAAGTTATGACTATTTCAATATTTAGGTTTTTCCGATTTAAAACGCTATAACCGGAAAGTTCTATAACTCCGGCGATGACCATGAAATTTAAACTAGAAGCTTCACGCTAACATGTGTAAAGATCCTCGCCAAGATTTGGGAATTTTTGAGTTAAACTTGAGGTAGCAAATTTCTTAAGGAATTAATTAGAAATTGATTTTTGAAAAATAGTAAATGAATTTTAAAATTCCGAGAAAAATATATTTTCATTATGGGACTATATTATGCTAAATCCCGTAAAAGAAATATTTTTGGGACTAATTTGGTATTTTCATGAAAATAGTTTAGTTACTTAATATACGAGTTAAATATGCTATGCCAAGAATAAAGTTGAAAAATAGGATTTTATGGCTAGAGATTCCTATATGAATATATGCATATTTTTTTGATGAGGATTTGATAATTGTGATGATATTTTATGAGTATGGTATTTTGAATGATTAAACGCATTATATGGTAAAGCGTAAAACAATCGAGATAAATTGTTTATAAATTTAAGATGATTAAAATATTGTTATAATATTAATGTTATTAGATTATGAGATTATTAATGATTGATAACATGTGGATATTCTTGAATCCTCGGATAAATTATATTATAAATGTTTAATATTTATCCTTATCTCATTCGATTCGATTCTTTATATCATTATCCTCATGCTTATATTGCGGTTGAAAAGTCATCTCAGGTCCGTAGTGCATAGATGGACTTGGTATGATTACGACCACGGATTATTCTGATAATCATAACCGTAATTGAAAAAACACAATTATCTTCGTCAGAAGTAAGTACGGATAATTCGTGGTCGCGATACTTAATGAATATCCTCTACTCAGTAGCGCAGTGGATGATTCAATGATATGGATTAATTATCGAAATGAAGTCTCAAAGAATGAAATATTAATTCATGGATGTGGTGAAAGTCATCTTTATTCGTCAGAAGTATCGATAGATTTGGTATGATTATGATTAATGGATTATTCTAAGATAATCACGATCAGATTGAAAACACGAATATCCTGTACAAAGAAGGTACGGATAATCTCACTGTCAGGATACTATTAAGTCGAGTCTCGTGATTATTGGTTTTACAGCTTATATATCTTTCAATTCTGTAGCAAAAAGATGAATTATTAATAAATATCTTTTCGCCCGTAGTGCAAAAGATGAATTGTTAATTTAATATCATTCGCCGGATCACAAGATTTAATTTAATATTTTAACGATAAAGGTATTCAAGGTATCCTTATCTCTTTATCATATCAGTATCGCACCCTAATTCTCGAGGGCTTAAATTCCACAAGGAGGGGAGATCAGGAGACCCCGCATTTTATCAATAAAGATTTAAATTTTGTTGAAATAATTTTTTAATATTATGGTGTGAATTTAAGATAATATTATAGTCAGGTAGTATTTACAAATTTTGCAAAAGTATGCAAGTGGTTATATTATATTCGATTGGCTCTGGAATATCTTGCTTAAAGCAGGAATATTCGCATAACTACCAATCATCGGGGGACCTCTAATAACGTAATTCATCATTCTGATCGAGAAAACGACAAAAATATTTTATCGAAATAACTATGGAAGTTTTACCGTGGTTACCGCTGAACTACCCTAAGAAGTAAAAGTACAAGAATAATGCGTGGGTCGTGACAAGAAGACACCTGAGATTCGATTATCACGTTTACGTGAGAAGTCACTCATTGATTCCATTATCGTTGATTAATAATACGAATTATTATATCGAGAACGACGCTTTTGTTTTATTCAGATATTAACGTAATAAAATGGGTAAACATCTTTTATATAAAATGTAATACTTTATTAAAGCTTATTCTATAAATAATATATTATATTTTATTATGCATGTTGTCGTATAGTGTTTTGATAGGTTTTTCATGACAAGGATTCAGATTAGTAAAATGTTTTTATATAAATAGAATATATTATATTTTATTTAAAAGATTTTCTTTAAATACGGGACCGTCAGATTTAAGTAAATCAACTGGACCGCTCATGGATTAGTTACTACGCATTCCATTTTCCTATAAATAAGCTCATTCCTTCATTATTTTCTTACTTAATTCATCAAAACTTCAGAGAGAGAAATTATATATAGGCTATAGAGAAAATTATAGTGTTAAGAAGAGTATTCGCTACTTCACTACTTCTATATTCGCCTTTTTACTAGAAGTGTGTTATTCTTCTTCTTCAAGAGAACTTCCGTTATTCCATTCACTATTATTCTCATTGAATAACTCGTAAAAGTGGCATACCCTATACATAACCTCGTGATATGCTAGCATACCCTATACTTGTGAAACTTATGTTATTCCATCGCTTATTATTCTCATTGAATAACCTCAGATACGCCGCTTAATTCTATACTTGGTGACATTCTTCTATTATTCTGGCTGAACATCCTCGTCTTCAGGTGTTTTACACCGTGACCTCGGTTCCGCCTTTTTATTATTATTCGCTGAACATCCCGCTGTGGTGTTTTACACCCGACCGGTTCCGCTTTTTATCATTCTCCGCTGAATATCCTATCTCGTGTTTTACAATCGGATCCGGGTTCCATCTTTATTATTCGCTGGAACATCCCGCTTGCAGTGAATTTCACCGACCCGTTCCGTTATTATTATTCCGCTGAATAACTCCGCTCTGGCGCAAGTACCGCACGTACGGTGATTTCTTTTGTTATTCCATTCTTTATTATACCCAATGGTTAAAACTTCGATTTCTATACTCCATGAAATTAGTAGAATATCCTCGATATTCGCGGTTTCATCCAAAGATTCTTTCACCAAATATTCTTCGATCATTCTTGAATTTTACTCTATAAAACAAAGATTATGTCGATAATTTGACGTTATTAATTCATGGATTAAATAATTCTTGAACTTGTTTTATCAATTATTATGTCATTGTCATCATCCTCATGTTATATTATGTTATCTTCGCTTACGTGCATGATAGATGAACTTAGTATTGATTATGACCGTGGATCATTCTTAGATAATCACGACTTGATATAAATGATGTGACAAAAGTCCTCAAAGGGCCCAGAATGCAAAGTTGATGGATAGTTTTTGGTACGATTATGACTGTGGGTGATTCTAAGATAGTCATGACCATCGATAACTTGATGAAAATCCTCGACCGTGGTACGTAGACGATTAGATGTGGTGGTTTATTTATTGTTTCGAGTCTCAAATGATAAAAATTGATGAAAACCTTTTAAAACCTAAAAGATAAGTAGATTTTATTCTCTACTCGACTCTTTTAATGGATCGTTTATTCCATCGCAGCTTAAACCGGGTCGTTCATCAGTATTTTATCGCTTAACATCGTTGAAGGCTAATGATAATTTATTCTCGCATTATCTTAGTCATAATATTTTTCGGGCTAGGTTGAGCTCATTCTTTCTTTCAATCGTTTCTTCAGAAATGAGAACATAGCCGGGACGAAGTCTGGGAACGGCGTAAGTAATGGTCCGCAGGATAAGATTAGTAGTCCTCACTATTCTCGTGAAATA